>AYEL01075168.1:0-83236 GCA_000484575.1 Olivierus martensii | reverse complement strand
CTTCTCCTCTGGTCACCGCCGGAGCGTCGGCTTTCGTCGATCAGCTACGTGAGGTCATGCGTGGACTACAACCTCAACCTACTTCTAATCATTCTGCAAAAAACATCTTCGTCCACCCTCAACTACAACACTGCACTCACGTGTTCATCCGTCGGGATTCGGTCCGCAGACCGCTGCAACCCAGTTATGATGGACCATTCCCCGTTATATCTCGGTCGGAGAAGACTTACACCATAAATGTCAATGGTAAGACATCCGTTATTAACATCGACAGGCTCAAGCCTGCCTTCCTCTGCGCCGACGACTCACTGACTCGTTTAATATTTTTTCATCCAAAATCTACGATTACAAAGTACTTCTTATAGCGCTAACAAATCTAAAATGCATATTTTTTATAAATATAGGATACTAATAAAACAAAAAGATGGTTTCTTTCTTTTTATAAACTATAAAAAAAAAATATAAGCTGATAAAAACGTTAAACCTGCAAAAAAAAATTTTTTTTGTCATATTGTGCAATGCATAGGTTGAAGACAGATGTGCCACCTATAATGTTTTTGGATCTATTTTTTTAGTCTTTTTTTTATAAATTATTTACCAACCACTTCTATGCATTACAAAGAGAACTTGAGTCATTGGTATTGATAATATAATCAATTTTAGATCATTTAATTATTTCAATTGATTCTGCAACTATCCCTTCGGTTCTGCATGTGACATGTTTCACTATTTTAGCTTCTTTCCATTTAATATCTATGTTGTTTTCTATTGCTCTAACATCTATCACTGTATTAGTTTCACCTTTTTCTATATTCTTCATATGCTCTTTCAACCTTTCTTCTAAGTTGCGGTTTGTGTATCCAATATATTTTACTTCTCTATTTAAGTCTAGATTGGAGATTGGGATTTCGTACACACCTGTGTTTTTTTCTTTTCTGTATGCGTCTTTATCATTTCTAAGTAACAAAAAGATGGTTTCTTTCTTTTTATAAGCTATTTTAATATTTGTAGCATTTTCTATGTCTTTATAAACAGTTTGTAACTGTGGTTGGTAGTCGATGCTTCTATATTTGTAGGATGACCATTCGTCCCGGATTAAAGCCCCATGTCCCGTATTAATATATGTCCTGGAAAATGTCCCGAATTAGATAATTCATCATATCATGTGAATATTATAATATTCGATTATATTTTATTCTCGCATCTATTAGAACGTGTTTTTTCCATTATTAATAATTTTTGGACATCGGAAAAATCACAACTGCATGTAGACACAATGGTAATAACGAAGTACAATTTTAAGTGCAATACTTGCAAAGATTTTAAAAAAGAAGTAGAACATTGTGATGAGTTTCTAAAACAAGTTCACTCTGTGGGTAAATATTAATTTTGTTCATTTTTCCTATAGTTTTTTCTTATTACTTTTTTTATTCATATTTATTTTTTTGTATTCCTATTTATATTTATCAATGTTTACTATTTAAATAAATATTATATAAAATGAATATTTTTTAATAAATTTCTGTTTTAAAATGAGACTTTAAAGGATTTTTTTCAAAAGATTTCCACGCGCACGTATTTACGTGTGCTTCGTACGCAATGGACGCTCTTTGTTCCGCATTATGTTACAATAAAAATGGTCACTCTAATGTTTGACTTCTTTTGATGGGATTTTTTTCTTTTCTTTTGAGTTTAAAGCTTTTGTAACTGAGGATAGTGTTTTTTTCATGAAAATGTTACTATACCAGTGTTTTCTTCCTTGTGAGAATATTTCATTTATATCTATATCTCTATCTGCTTTTGTACTGCAATGCGTAAAGGCTCTTCTAAAAAGAGCTCTAAAGGCTGAGGCTTTATGAGTCAGTTTGGTTGTTGACGTGTTTGGTATGAATAATGGTACATAGGTTGGTTTGCGGTATACTTTAGTTTTATATGTGTTTCCTGTTACTTCTATTTGAACGTCTAAGAAGTTTATCTTCTTATCGCTTGCTTGATCTAATTTTAAATGGAGTCCTAGTGAATCACCCGACATGCATTCTTCTAGTGCTTTTGGATCTTATTTTTCTCATATTACACAAATATCATCAACATATCTTCTGTACAATTTTATTTCCATTGCAAATCATGGTATTACTGTTTCTTTTATGAACCTGATCACCAGTTCAACTAGTACTCCTGCCATTGAGCTTCCGATAGGGACACCTGTTTTTTGTTTGTAATATTTACCATTAAATGTGAAGTATGATTGATGACACACCAAATCACATATTTCCTGGATGCACTTAGTTATTTTATCTGATCCTTTCAATTTTTAAGCATTAGTCTGTATAACTGTATACAGGTTGGTTCTATGGATATAGAAGGATATAGGGACTCAAAGTCATACACTGTTAGCACTTCGTTGGGAAAGGGATTTAAGTTGTTTAAATGTTCTATAAAGGTTGAGGATGATGTGATTAATAGTTTATAGCCTTGCATTTTCTCTTTGCACCATGTTTCCAGGTTCTTTTCAAGGATATATGTCAGACTTCTTATTTTTCTACAATTGGGTGGATCTTTAACGGAGTTTTACGTAGTTTGATAAAGCCGAACATTGGGGGCATGCAGGTGCTGAAAAATGTCAAGTATGTAGGACAAATATTTTCTGAAGAAGGAAGAAAACCAGATCCAGAATAAATTAGGGCATTGATGGCTCTGAAAAAAGCAACAACCAGAAAAGAATTGCAACGACTAATGGGCATTAAATTGTCGGTTTGATCTCCATAGCCGCAAGTCTTGACCATTTTTTGAGGGCTATTAAAAATTGATCAAAAGTTTCATTTTCTTCCTATTTTCTCTGCATAAATTTGTATCTTTTGACCACTTCATTCTTTTGTGGTTTTGCATAGTTGTCGAACGACGAGTTTTTTAGAAACTGTGGTAAGTCTTTGTTCTTTAGTAGAGTTGTAGTGTTCTTTTCTTTTCTTTTCTTAGTGATAGTTGTTCCTTTGTTCTTCTGTTAAGGCAAACGTGTTGAAAACATCCAAGGAATCATCTTCTAACATATTTAATAATATTGCTATTTTTACCTGGTCGTTTTGTTGCTGAGTTTTTTAGAAACTGTGGTAAGTCTTTGTTCTTTAGTAGAGTTGTAGTGTTCTTTTCTGTAAGTTCTTTGTAGGGTCTTTATCTATAGGAACTGAACCTGTTTCTTCAATAGCTTTTTTTGCCATATTATTATAGTTTTCTTTTCTCATAATAACTAGTTTCTTTGATTTGTCATCTTTTGTACATACCAAGTTCTCTTCTTTCAACCATTTTTTAGTATGTTCAGTTGCTATTTTCGTTGTTCTTGTCTCAGACTTTTTTCTATTTGTTGATCTTAACTTATCTTCTTTTATTTTTGTTACTAGTTTCCACCGAATTTTTTCTTTGTGTATTTCTTCTAATTCCGAGATTAATGGCTCCAATTGTATTGCAGCCTTTTCCCGATTACTTTCTTCACCTGGGGAGAATAATTGTCCTTTGGATAAGGCTTTGGCAACATATGATGATAGCTTAATGTCGTCTAATGTTGTTACACTATCTTTTATAGAGGTCTTCTGCCCTATAGTATCCTTTTAGTTGCTGAGAAAAGATCCATTTTAATTTCTTAACATATTTTCTTCTTAATTTAAACTCTAACCTGCATTTTATCCAACTAATACTTTCTATTCTTTCATTATAAACTTCAGTGTCCTCATTCCTAAGCATCTCCAATTTTACATCTATTAGAAGTCTAATCCTAAAAATGCTCATCGGAAGTACTTTGTTAATCCTACATTGGTTAAGAAATTCATTGTACTTTATATTATAATTATTAAATAATAAACTACTGATACAAGTATAGAAAGACTTTAATACTCAACTAGTACAAAGGGCAAAAAACAACAACGGTCATCTAACGGTCAGAACTATTTAAAATCACCCGCGTTGCCAAATACATACAACAGTAATTAAAAAAAGAAGTCAAAAATTGCAAACTTTAAAAATTATTTTAAAAACTTCTTTGAGTGTCTATACTTAAGATTTTATCAGATAAATCAATATATGGACCACTACCATTCTGCAAAATTTTTGTTTAAATCAATAAGTTACAATCAACTTTGTTAGAATCTTTCTATGTAAAGCTGATACCGTAATTTCTTATAAGTGAAGTCATGCTTCTATCTTGCTGCAAAATGTTATATAACTTTGCTTATCTGTTTTCTTTTTGTATACAATATGTATACAATTTCTTAAATAGGGCCTTAAAGGCAAACATTTTATATGCTATAGGGTTTTTGGACAGAGCTGGAATCATAATGGGGCATGGATTGCTTTTTTTTTTTTTTATAAATCTTAGATAAGTACATTCCAGCCTAGATATCCATCTATATGTCATGGAAGTGGAAAGTCTGTTCTAATATAGTGGATGATCATTTAACAAATATAATCCATTTAAAGACAATGTTTGCTACCTGAATTGTTCGTTAACTGATCATTGATTTATTGTAGATTTTTATGAGAATTTGATTAATTTGTTCTGAAAACTCAAAAAAAATAAATAAATAAAAAATTATATAATTTCTTACTATGTTTATTTATATTTAATAAAAATATATACATACACTGACTTGCATTTTCATCTATCATGTTTATTTTCCATTTATGGGATGTTAAAGAATCTGTCCAATGTCAATTGCTATTCTCTCTTCTTCAGGGTTTTTTGAAAGTGATTAATAGTATTGTTGTTGTAGAGATTCCCAAGCATATTGACCTCAACCTGGTATGGGTGCCATTCTAAGACCAAAAATATTGTAAAATCTCTCTCTTATCTTTTTAATAAATCATTGATTTGTTTTGTCTCTAAGTTCATTTTAATCAGGAAAAACTACTGTTCTCTCAATCCTTATCTATAAATCCATGAATGTGCAAGGCCTAAGTCTGTCATTCCATTAGGTTAGTTAAGCCTCCATATCCTCATGAGATATTTTTATTTCACAGCAGCTACTTATAAAGCCCATCACAGGTTGGCCAGCACCCACAACGGGGTCAACTGAATGGTTGAAGGATGGGATATTCAATGGGTTGGGCCCAGACGGACCCTTTCTGAAAAATTGGAGGTGTGGGACCCAGATTCTCCAGGATAGTAAGCCACAGCTTTACCACTCTGCCATCCGGCCGATCTGTCATTCTGTCCGCGGGTTCCATAGTTTGTTCTGTGAAGTGTTCATTATCCGAATATGTGTTTGTTGTCCAAACATAAAAATCTTTTGCGAAAGTGTTCATAATCTGAAATGTTCATTAATTGATCATCCACTTGTTATCTGTCATAGTTATAATATTGTCCTCAATCATCTATTGCTTGGTAAATGCAATTGTAGTTGAGAAGTTTCTCTTTTCACCATTAAGTTTATATCTATCAAGTGTTGATTTTTTTCTAATTAAGTCCCAATGCACTTTTTCACAGTCATAGCCTTGTATCAGAACATAAACATAGCAATCTCTGGAAGAAAATCTAAGATGCTGTTATCTTGATTGAGTGCACACATGGACCTTTTTAATAATAAATTCTTCATACAATGGAGAATATTAACGTCTTCATGAATTACAGTTACATCTTTTAAACAAGTCTTTTTTAACTTGGTAGGCTTTAACTGTTGTCTAAAATCCTATCTGAGCCTCTTTGTAATTTTTCATTATAATAGACAAAAAATTGCTATAATTAATGGTGGTTGTTTTGAAGAATTATTGCTACATTACATAGTTTTATCAGGTACTTTATAGATTCTCAAAGACCAATGGAAAAACTGGTGTCCAAAAGATTGATAGACTCTTTCATTATAACTATTTCCCAATGAATTGGCAAGAAAAAAAGATACCAGATCCTATTGCTCACAACTGTTTGGATATTTAAATATGCATAAAATACATATTGATTTATAGCCAATGATAGATAGAACTTATTTGTCCCTCCATAACTTAGAAAAGATACTTGCCAAATTGTATATTAGTAAAATGAAGGATTATCAATATGCAATATAAGTCCTCTGAGCACCTTCTGGATAGGTTACATGAAAATGGTGCTTCTGGATAAAATAATCTCTCTCTTAGATTATAAGAGCTTATACTCCTCCATTGAAACTGCACTGACATATCTATTCCTGTGTAATTTTCTGTTGTTGAATACAGAAGATGGACTAGAATCTACATTGGTCCATCAAGATTTTATTAGTGGAAGAAGGACATAGTATAATACATTTTTTGAGAGAATTGCCATCTAATCACTTATAGTTGCTATTTTACCTTTAGGGGTAAATATTATATGCAGAAAAAAAGGCCTCCCAATTTGTGGCTTTATGGTCAATGTAATTGCCAAGCTTGTGATATACTATAAAGAAATGAATCCCACTACAATATAATTATGTGTTTGTATGTAAGATACGATTGTGGACAATATATCTATTATATGAAGGGATGTCCAAGAGTACGACTTGAGATTGCATTTGTCAGATGCTATCTTAGAGCTGAAACTCAAGATTGAGAAAATATCAGAATAGTCTTTCCATTTCCTTGACATACAAGTGGCTATCCAGACTGGAAGTACTTAACTAAGATCTATAAAAAAGCAACTCATGCCTCCATTATGATTCCAGTTCATCTAATAAGCTTATAGCATATAAAATATTTACCTTTAAAGTCCTCTTTAAGAAATTATATATACAGTATATGCAAAAGGAGGGTTTTGTTGCTCCAGCCCACTAGCTTTTAAATAAATTTCGAAGGTTTGTTTGAAGCGTCTCCAATTTTCACTTGCATTTGTTGTAAGGTCCAATTTAGCTGGTAGATGGCAAGGAACGACAGTCGGCTGTGTCAATTGCGTCATGTTGTACTTTATATTATAATTATTAAATAATAAACTACTGATACAAGTATAGAAAGACTTTATTATATGACCTGAACTCAACTAGTACAAAGGGCAAACAACAACGGTCATCTAACTGTCAGACCTATTTAAAATCACTCGCATTGCCAGACAGTTTGTTCTGGTGTTGCCAAATACATACAACAGTAAAGTACTGTAGATACTCAAATATATGCCAGGAAATTTTGGACATTTTTCAAAATAAAAATTTACACGATGAACTTATATATGGATCAAATTAAGTTCCTATATACAAAATAATATTTATATTGTTAACTTACTACAAAACAATTTTTAAAATACTGTATAATATATTTAAAAATAGTTTCAAATAAAAATAAAACAAAACAATAGTTTTAAATAAAACAGTTGCTTAATTATTTTATGTTAAGATATCAGTAAATTAAATAAACAAATATACTAGCCAAAATCTAGCCCTTGAATTACAATGGAATAATTTAATGATTAGTAAATTATAAATAATATCTTATATTTAATAAAATACATTAATAGGCTTATAAATATTCCTATATAAAATGATATAATTTATCATTTATTCATCATATCTTAACTAAATATTCCATTCATCTACACAAAAATGATTTTAAATCAAATAGTTTCTTTCCAATTCATTAATTTTATTATACAAAAATATAAGTCATAACCAACTGGTTATGACTTTAAAGAAAATTTTCTGATATCAACTTATATAGGAATCAATAGATTTCTCTCCCTTGAAACTCAAAATTTAAGATTTGACATATAATGAAGTATCTAAAAAATAAAATTAGAAAAAACTGTAGAATATAAACATGAAATATTTTAAAAATATATCATGTTAATATTTTATTTAGGTAATATTATTTAAATATAACATAATTACTTGTGCCATCAATGCAGCTAATTCAAGAGCTAATTCCCTAGTAAGTGGAAACCTTCCTTGCATCACTTCATCATTTATTTGATATGCAGTTAATAATCTTTCTTTATCAGTTTCAGCTTTTAGTAATTGACGAAAACACAATCTAAAAGAAATAACTATAATTACAACTTTTGAATATTAATCATTTTAATAATGAAAACTATAAAAATATTTATCAAAACTATTTTTGAGGATTTAAAAAATTAAATACAGTAAACTGCCATTCTAAATGTCACTTTATTCAGATAAAAAAATCTGCAATTTCAATTGATATGATATACTTTTTATAATTTTGCTATATGCATACTATGTCTTTTACAGTTCAGCTTGAAATATATATGTTTCGGATAAAGTCCATACTTGAATAATGTCAACATTATTTGGACAATGTTGACATTATTCAAAATACATGAATAATGTTTAATAAAAAAGTAGCTGTTTATTATTTTTCAATGTTTATCCAGATAATACTGACATTATCCATTTGCTTTTGGATAATGTCACATTCTAAGTTTGAAGAAAGATTTGACATTTGCAATTTTTGTTTATTAGCTTTGTGGCTATGTATCTGTGTAGAAGTAGCAATGTTGTCCAATGTGGGCCTAGATGAAAAACATTTTTATCGGGCAGTCAACAATATCTTGTGAAATAAATATAATAATAACTCAACATATTTGACGAATGATAAATATCGGGAGATTGTAAGTGACATTAAACATGCTAAACTGGAAGAAAAGAAAACCTCGTTGTCTTATCACTGATTTAAATGATTCAACATAATCATCATATAAAAAAAAAAAAAAACTGATAGTGCCAGTGTCTGATGTTAATATCTCATTTTTGTACTTTGTTACTAATGAACAACAAATATTTGATATTTTATTTCAAACAGATATTAGTGTTAGTCATAAGGGGAAGCATAGGATGATGGAAGAACTGAAGAAAAAATACAAAAATTTGACTCAAGAGGTAGTTTCACTGTTTTTAAAGCTATGCATTCTGTGTAAAAAAAAATTGGAATTTCAAAAAAGGGGTTAGTTATATGTCCAATAGTTTTACCGAAATGAATACAGAGGCCAAGTGGACTTAATAGATATGCATTCTCAGGCTGATGGAAACTATTGTTTCATAATGGTCTGTTAAGATTACCTGATTAAATTTGTTCAGTTGAGGGCTCTAATGTCAAAAAAAGGCAGAGAAAGTAGCAAAACATTTAATAGATATATTTTGTGTTTCTGGAGTGCCAGCTGTTTTAGTCTGATAATGGCCAAGAGTTCTCAAACAGAATAGTAGATGGAGCTCAAGTTAATGTGGAAGCATTCAGCCATAATCCATGGTAAACTCCTACATAGTCAGAGTCAGGAAAGAGTAGAAAGGACTAACCAAGACATACAAAATATGCTGTGTGCTTGGATCCAAATGGAAGGAATACATAATTGGTCAAAGGTTTTGAGATTCATTCAGATGATGAAAAATAGAGCTTACCAAGATAGAATATGAAGCTCACCGTATGAGGTAATGTTAAGTGATATTAAAATAGGTTTTTTCCTCATTTTCTCTACCTAAAGAAACAGCATAGAAAATTGAAATAGAGGAATAGTTGCAACAGATATTAGGCAATATCAGGCAACCAGTTGCATTAAAAAGTGATGACGATGATGATGAAAATGCAATGCTGACAGAGGAAAGTGCTGGTAACAAGGATATAAGAGATCAATATTATTACAGAAAATTCGTTTTATAAGAAAAATGAATGCAGTAAATCAATTGTTTCTTAACACAGTTTTTGAAAATTCCTGTTTTTTAGCAATACTTTTTAACACTTGCACAGTTCATTTAACAGGAAATATATATTTTTTTCATCAATTGATTCTAATCAATAATTATATAAAGTAATGCAACTGTTGCATATTTAGCAAGGCATGCATTGCTAATACAACAGTTGTAACTGTTGTATTAACAAGACATGCATGCATTTTTTAATGAATAAATAAAAAAATGATAATTCAAGGTATTAAAAATTTATTTTAACACTAAATAATAGCCAATTAATAAATAATACTAAACCAAATGAATAATTGTTCTTTAAAAATATCTATTTTATGAAACATCAAAAATAATAATTTATTACCTAATAAGAGTTTCAAGTTTTATTATCTTTTGCAGATGATTAAAAATAATTTAGTATAAATCTGTTTATTAATAAAATTTTATATTAAGCAAATTATAATGTACTTGGTAGACTTATTTTAAGCAGAAGATCTCAGAGTTAGAAGGTATTCACAAATTAAAAACTTTATTAAAATAAAATAAAAAATCATATAAACTTGTGCATAAGCCAAGAAATTTTTTCAAAAAATATTTTTTTTTTTTTTGAAAAAGAAGGTTGGATTATACATGGGATAGTCAAAAATTGGAAAATCTTTTGCAAGATCATATTATTTGCTGGTTCAGTCATGCCTTCATACCAGCCAATACAATATTTATTTCTTTATTAGAAATAAATATGGTGGATTGCATATATCATTATCTTGTTGATTCTTTTGATTTTTTTAATATCTGGATATGTATAACTGTACATAAATTAATATTTTTATAGGTATTTAACTATAGGATATCATATAAATATGATAAAAATTTACAGAGATCATATTGCATTCTTTTTGTACTAGTAGAATGTTCTATGTTAGTGGCTGGATATGCCATATTTATTTCTAACTATACCTATTTCTGATGTATTATGTAAATGTTCACATTTAAATAAATACAAAAATATTAATTTACTATGTGTTTTTCAAATAAGATCAAGAATATGTAGATTGATCTTTTTTGACAAGTAAACATGGCTGCTACTAATGCATGTATCATTAGTAGATATTAAATGGAAATATAGTAATCTCCAATATTTCTAATTGACAATTTGTGCATTTTTAGGTAATTCTGAATATTTAAAATATACAGTTGTACATATATATATATATATAGTGATTATTTTGCTGCTGATTTTAAACATCAGATTTGTGCTTCAATGATTGCATGTGCACTGATTGGCTTTCCACTCTTGTCACTTCCAGCAAAATTTCCGTTGCATGTTTTGATTCCGATTTTTTGTTATTTAAATTTTGTTAAATATTTTTATTGAGATTCAGAAAAGATGAAAACTTTTAATATTTATTCAATATTTTCTTCTGAACAAATACTTTAACAAATTTATATTGTAGAGAAATGTGACTGAATTGTGGCACAACATGATCACATCCTGCTCTCCATTCAGCATTTTATTCATGTCACATCACAATATTTCAATACTGTAAGGCTAGGATTTCCTAGTTATTTATTTCAATAGTGAATTGGATTTTGGAAATTTTTAAAATTACTAAAAAATTATTTATTTCAATGAATGACATATTGTTCTAAACAAGCAATTCTCAAGTGTGGTCACAATGCCACATGCAGTCATCAGATGATTTTAATGCAATAACAAAATATTTGTGTGTAACTGGATGACAGAGTTTAAAGAAATGCTGAATATATTTGTCTGCAATTATTTTAAATTGCTTAAAAAATGTTTTTAAATATCACTCTTTGGCTAGAAAGAGCTCTATTTTCTGCTTTTTTTGTCTTTTGATAAAGGATGATTTTTTACCTTTTATAGGATAGGTTAACATTTTTATGAAGTTTTTGCAGTCCTATATAACCAGCATCAGCTAGGACTTTAGCAGTTGATAATATATGAATTTTTATTAACTACCGGTATATTAAATTCTTATTTATTTTTATGTTTATAGAACTATCTTATATAGCAAAGCCAGGATTTTGGCAATGGAGGAAAAAATGTGTCCCTTAATATGAATATTTCTTTTGTGATATTTTTTGCAACCTTCCATATTTTTTTAACAAGGCAATTACAATATTTTGTTTTCCCATGCTATTCCTAACAAGCTGTTTAGAATAAATTAGCAAAAATCATTTATAATGCTTGATAATAGTAAAGTGATCATAATTTTACTAACCCAAATCAGTACAGTATACAGTATCTTATTTAATTAATTTTAAAAATAATCTTTTTCAAATAAAAATTAAATGACTGGATAAAAATTTATTATTTCCACTTATTATAAAAAGTTATCAATTTTTATCACATTAAAATTAGTTCAATTATGTTACTGAGGCTCACCAGGGATATATATATACACAATGATGGAGCCACTCAGAGCCTTTCATGACTGTTCAAAGCTCACCATAGATTGGTCAATTGAAAGTATGATAAATGGGCTTTAAAGAACTGATATTGATCCTTTCTTAAAAAAATCTAAAATTATTTGACCAGAAATTAAACACAATTCTTCAGATAGCCAGCAAATGCTTTATGATGCTGCTATCCTGTGACTTTATTACAAAGTTTCAGATCATTGCAACCATCAACTCCTCGTAGTATGGTCACATTAAAAATGTTAATTAAAATATAACAGCACAAGTTCAAGCGAAAGAATAAGATATATTTATTTCCTAAAGATCTTTCAGCTTAAAAAAAGCCATCATCAGTAGGAACAAAAAAAGAATTCTTTTACTTGTTCCTACTGAAGATGGCTTTTTTAAGCTGAAAGATCTTTAAGAAAATAAATATATTATTCTTTTGCTTGAACTTGCACAGTTATATTTTAATTATCTTATAAGAAACAGAAAGTATTTTGAACTTTATTTGAAGTAAAAGTATTAAAAATGTTCCTTGAGAACATTTTTAATGTGACCATGAGAAATTGCTGGTAGATGCAATGATTTGAAACTTTGTGGTAAAGTCAAAGGATAGCAAATAAAAACATTTCTTGAGAACCATTGTTCTAAATACTTGAAAGTTGGGGACTGGCTTATACAAAGGTTTCACGCTTTTTTCCTTTTAATTTTCAAATTCTGAATAGGAGGTCAGTTTATATACAGATTGGCTTATACCTGAATATATAAGGTGTATATATATATATATATATATATGCATATGAATATATATTATATATACATACATCATAATCCTTGATTTACAACAGGATTTGGTTTCAAAACCTGCTGTTGTAAGTCAGAACAGTCAGAAGTCGAAAATGCTCAAAATTTATGATTTCTCACTTCTAATATTTACTAGGATATTATATTATCTTAATAGACATAAAGAACACAAAACTACAAGAATCAGACACAAAAAGGATGCATTTTATATATCCTATTATTGGGTCAGGGATTCAAACCCATTGAATTTCATTGACCAATCAGAGAATTAATGGATTTCATTACTGTCATAAGTACAAATGATTGTAAGTCAAGAACTGCCTATATATATATGAACATAAAGCAAGAGCTAAAAAAACTGAAATGGCCAATATCTAAATTTTTTTTATTTAAGATTTATTAATAAATAACTGAATTTTATAGCATACTTATTTTTATACATAAATTTACTGAATTTTATAGCATACCTATTTTTATACATAAGTTTAATAATTCTTGTATTTTCAAACTTTCCTAAGTGTTTCTCTCTTAATGCTTGTTCCCACTTTGATATTACATCACAGAGCTATAAAATAAATAAATTTAAAAATATCAAACAAAATAAATATTTATCAATTATAAGTTTTGATTAGAATAATAGCTAAATAGCAAGAGCTAAAAAAACTGAAATGGCCAATATCTAAATTTTTTTTATTTAAGATTTATTTAAGATTTATTAATAAATAACTGAATTTTATAGCATACCTATTTTTATACATTTCACTGTACTTGTTATAAAATAAAATGTATTTATTACACATTATTATAAGAAAATACTAAGAAAAACAACTAATAAACAATTATTTTAGTAGTAGAATACTGTATTTCATCTGCGAGAGGGAGAAGACGATTTTTTATTTACACAGAGATATCAAATTTCACTTGAGTGGTGTCAAGTTACAATATAAATTGTCTTTGTTAATTGGAAAATGTTTTTAGAATTATGAAGTATTTGGTATCATTGATGCAGAATATCATCAAGAATATAAATATATAAACATTTTTTTTATCCAATGCCTGAAATGAATAATTTGAAAAATTATGTATTGTTTATATATGCAAATTAGGCCTAATTGTTTCGTATTTTTTTTCTTTTTTCTTTTGGTCCTATATCTAAAATTAAAAATCAATACTAGACACAGTATATGGACAACAAATTCCATTTTTTCGTGCCAAAAAATTAAAAAGTAAAAAAGTTATAGCAAAATATCGAATTTCAAGTTTCAAGGTCATATTTTACTGGAGTGTAAAAGGAAGTTTAGTTTTTAAATTGAGGAGTTTTAAAGGTTAATATTTTACTTTACTTGATTACAGAAGTGACTTTAATATTGAACATGTTTAAATTTACGATCAATCTGAAGATTATTTTAAAACATATTTATTTTAACAATAGTGCCAGAAAACAAGTAAATTATTTTTATATTATGAATTTCACTTAATTTGATATTTTATGTGAAGAATGTACTTTACAAAATTAAATTTTTAACTTACCCATCCTTGTAGATTTGTTTTACTAATCATCTTCAAAGGTTTGTATGCAGTACCATGAACTTCCAAAGATAAAATAGTAGGATATACATTATTCCAGACATCATCTATTGAATGAAAATAAGAAATATTAAAGTAACAGAAAACTTAAAACTTTAGCACTATTTCATAATTAAGCAATTGATAATTATAAAAATATGCCTAAAATAAATAAAACCATAGTCTGTTCCACTTTGAGAGGCAGTGACCTCACGAGTGAAGCAGTTATAGTTTGTCTGCAAGAAAAAATATTGATCAAAATACTTTCATGTATAAAGTTTCAAAGTCTCACTGCAATCGTAATTCGTATTTTTATCCTCGATATTATAAAAAATCTGAGGATAGAAAAAGATGAAATTAAAAAAATAAAAAATTTTGTAATCGAGAATATTTGTATTCGAGATTATTCTAAAAGTAAGATTGCGTCTTACTCTTACTTGAAGAATAATGAGAGAGGAAAGATTCTTAATAGTCAAGCATAGCATATTATACTTGACATTTATGGCAGATTGATAGAACTGAATCCGGATAAATTAACAATTTACATCATAGATTTGGTAATGGAATTAACCAGCGTGTTAGTAAGGATTGTTTACAAAATCAGAAAGGAAATAAATGAAAGCACATTATCGACACCAAACAAGTACAGTGGATTCTACTTAATTGGGACACGTCGGGTCAAGCCATTTTGTCCCAATTAAACAAAGTAATGATAAATTCTAAAATAAAATAAATTCGTAGGTAAATAAATAAATAATTAGGTATAATTAAACAAAGTAATGATAAATTCTAAAATAAAATAAATTCGTAGGTAAATAAATAAATAATTAGGTATCTAATTATTAGTTTTTTAACGTTCTCTGTCTTCAATACTGGGCCGCTGATATTCACGCCTCGCCCACTAACTATAGAAATCCATTGATCTAATGCTTCTTCGACTTCTGAATCCTTTCCATCACACTTTCTTTTCGATGTTCCTGGAATTTCTTTTTCTAATGCTCACTCCTTACGCAGTTGATTTTCTTTTTGTAGGAGATACATCTATGGCAGATTTGGTAATGCCCACTCCTTACGCAGTTGATTTTCTTTTTGTAGAAGACGCACTATGGTAGATTTTGGTTTATTTTCTTTTTGTAGGAGAGCGTCTATGGTAGATTTTGGTTTGTTTCAGCGAAGTCTACGATGGCTTGTATTAAATGGCTGGCTTTTAATTTTATTCAGCCAGGTATTTTACTTGAGTGTAAAATCCTTTCTTGTCATCTTGGCAAAGATTAGAAACTTGAGTGTAAAATCCTTTCTTGACATCTTGGCAAAGATTAGTGTATTTATGTGTAGCCATACTTTCGAAAAAGCCTAAAATATACCAAAAATTGAAAATTTCTTTTCTGCTACTGTCCCAATTAGGTAAAAGTGGTCCCAATTAAGCATTTAAATTATGTATTAGTTTATTAATTTGGTTTCTCCCAATTAAGCGTTTAAATTATGTATTAGTTTATTAGTTTGGTTTCCGACAATTAAGCGTTTAAATTTTGTATTAGTTTATTAGTTTGGTTTTCATTGGTTTTCATTTGGTTTTCATTCTTTGAGATTTGTCCCAATTAACCGGTTGTCCCAGTTAAGTGGAATCCACTGTATTTGAAATGAAAAGTCATGAAAGATTGTTTAAGTAGATAAGAAGATTTTGCTAAATTTGCCATTCACATGAAAGCAAATCACTATTTTTTCTGTAATGAATGCCCTATCATAAGTTGTCTACTGATAGACAAATGCCGACCATGTCTTACCGATGTCTTCTGACCCTATGATATATAAGCTGGTTGCCTTTAGGTCCTTATTTTATAGGGCATGCACGCACACTACTAAATGGCAAGATAAAATTAAAGAATGGGATTTTATTATTGAAACGGGCCGTAAGCATGGATACTCCTTTAAAGTTCTAAACGGCATATGGACAAAGATATATGACTCTATCTTAAATGCTACTAATACTATGCCCCCTTTACAGCTCCAACAGGATACACGACTTTTTACAGATTTAATATATGATGAGAGTATTTACAAAATTCTAAATAAGATGTTAAAACATCACAACCGCAGAGTAGCATGGAAAAAAGACCTACTATTTTCAACGTTCTGAGAAACGGAAAAGATAAAATCCCCTTGAATAGAAAGGCAGGTGTATATTCCATCCTTGTTTTCTTTAATGATGAAGTCTGCACCCGCCAATACATAGGTAGTACTACCCGTAACCTATCTAAGATGCTAAATGAACATAAAGCAGATATTTGTAATGCTAGGCTCAACACAACTCTTGCACTAAAAGCGTATGAGTCGGATGTTACTATACACTGGAATAATGTGGATGTGATAAAACCAACTCATGATTCTAAAGGCTTAACCACCCTTGAGTCGATAGAAATAGAACAGAGAAGGTCTGGTGGCCACGTCATTAATGACAGCGCCTCTGTCAAACTCCCTCCTTCCTGGAAGTGGTGTGCCTATAATATGATATGAATTTATTTACACACTATGATATCATTTTATATTTATGTTTTTACATAAATATAAAATGATGTCATAGTGTCATATAAATTGAAGCAAACCATGTCCTACAATGTAAATTATACACTGTAGGACATGGTTTGCTTCAATCTTTTGAAAATGTATTCCTAGATTTAGCTATATTTACTATGGTTTTTATTTTATGTGTCTATAAAGTTTTATTACTTGTAATGTAATATATATGTTATTATTAATGTTATCTTTATTGCTTCTATTATATCTATGTATTTATGCGTCCTAGTAAACAATTTAAATTTTGTATTAATGTTCTAGAACAAAAAACATTCTATTTAAATGTGTAATATGTATTCTGGAATGTTCTGTTGAAGTATATTTAGTTAATGTATGGTACTGAGGAGGAGCCTAATCTGGCTCGAAAACGTTATACCATATTAAAAGTATTATACTTGCTATTGGTGTTCGATTTTATTTACTTGTTTGTGTTTCTAAGCAAATAGTTTTCTTTAATAAAATATGAAATATGATAATTAATATTCGATATTTTGCCATAACTTTTTTACTTTTTAATTTTTTGGCACGAAAAAATTATATTTTGTTGTCCATATACTGTGTCCTAATATCCTTTTTTAATTTTAGTTATAGGACCAAAAGAAAAAAAGAAAAAAAATACGAAAAATTAGGCCTAATTTGCATATGTAAACAATACATAATTTTTTCAAATTATTTATAATTTCTGCATCGGATAAAAAAAATGTTGATATATTTACATTCCTGGTGATATTCCACATCTAATAATACCAAATACTTCATAATTCTAAAAATTTTTTCCGACTGACAAAGACAATTTATGACTGAAATTTGATCCACAGAGTGTAATCCGATACGTTGTGTAAACAAACAATTGTATTATCCCTCTAGCGGATGAAATACAGTATTTTACTACACAAATGTTTAAAATAATTGTTTATTAGCCATTTTTGTTCCTATTTTCTTAAAATAATGCCGGATTAATACTTTTTATTTTATAAGAAGTATTAGTATGTATGAGAAT
The DNA here is from genome assembly GCA_000484575.1 of Olivierus martensii. NCBI lineage: Eukaryota > Metazoa > Arthropoda > Arachnida > Scorpiones > Buthidae > Olivierus > Olivierus martensii. The sequence continues at coordinate 65,251 of AYEL01075168.1, read as the reverse complement.
GTCAACTTTGTTGAAAATTTATTTATTTTAATAAATATTGCTATAATTTGTATACATAGCTATCATCCTGCCATCTGTATGCCAGATTTAGCACTGATTTTTGATAAATTATTGCTTTTTATAAGTTTTTTACTCAGATTTGTCTCAGTGCCTTTTAAAAATGGCAGATGGTGAATTATTTCTCTGTATTTAGTCATTCTAAGTCAGTAATTTTTCAAAAAATAGTTAAAATATTATAATAATAGCATTTTCAAACAAAGGGGATGGGTTATCACGGCTCTCCCCTAACGTAGACGTAATGTTCAAAATAACGTAACTAGCCCATAGCCTGAGGTCACCAACTGACCTTGGATGGATGCTGTTTGACAATAATTATGCAACCCTGGTCAACTAGTTACTTGTTTTGATTGCAGATAACACAAATTACTGTATTGTTTAAATTTTTGTGTTATATTTAAAATATATCTGATGTAAACAAACAATCAGCTGATTTTGAAAAACCTGTTAGATATTTCCTGCCAGAATCTAGGACGCCACTTCCGCATCGATTGTCAAGCTGTGGTATAGGTTCCTTTGTTTCTCTGATAAGTTAAAATTGATAAATTTTTAAATAAAACTAATTTATCGAATTTTGTGTGTGAAAAAGCGCTAAAATCGTATTATTTACAAGGGGCCAAACTTTCCCAAATTTTAATTTACTGGATCAAGATATCTTTAAAAAAGAAGTAAGGATAAAATCTGAAGGAAATGTGGAACATGACAGAGCAAGTCGGACAAATTCGGACAATCAATTCTTGAATGTTTGGGGGTCGAAATATCACAATTATATTAATTAATTCGGATTAGGTTCGAATTAAAGGGTTAATTAAAAATTTATTAAAATATCGATGGAAAATCAAATTTTTGAGTTATACGACAGAAATATGGAAAATATGATAGAATTTGAGATTTTAACCATTTTTTCTCGATTTAAGCAAAAATAACGAAGTTTTTGGGTCTTAAACTTTGTCTAGCATAGCTAGGCATTGGAGTGCAAGACGGAGCAGGCATGTCTAGCATAGCTAGGCGTTGGAGCGCAAAAGGTTAAAACCTCATAGACATTTTGCATTTATAAAAAAAGCTATAAAAAGCCTATTAGAACAAGACCTCAAGTTGAAAGAAGAGATACACCAATGTTTCACTTAGAGAAAAAAATTAGCAAGATATTGTAGGACCCATATGAAAAACTACAAATGGCACTAAGTTCATCAGAATTTATAAATGCGTTATATGAAGTTGGCCCACACCAGAAGAAATTATGGAATGTATGATTTCGAATCTTTATATCCAAATATAAAATTGGAACCAGCATGCTTAGAACTTTATAGGATGCTTCTTGAATATTTGCCAGATGATGAATCTGATCCAAACACCTTAAGGCAGTGTTTTCCAAACTGTGCAGTGTATCACTAGGGTACCATAGTCTATTGCAAGAGGCATGCAAAAATTAACAAAAACATCATTTTTGAGGCAAACAAACAAAAAAAAATAAATTCAAATTGTTGTCAAAAAAAAAATCAATTAGCAAAAGGATTATAAATACATATATCCATGTACCCAAAAACTTTCTGCTGTAGTCGTTTTAAAGACAAAATATCAATCTTGTTTAGTGATTGAAAAAGAATTGCAAAATAGCAATATCTTCAATGACACCCCAATTTGAGAGAATTTGTGCTGAAAAACAGGCCCATTCATCACATTCATTAAATATTATTTTGCATTTGGAATTATTCAGAAGTATTCAGAATTATTTTGAAAGATTGAGGGGGAAGGTTATGGACACAAGTGATGAGAGGTGCAGAGATAGGGTCTAGTGATCTCTACGATGAATCTACTAAGGGGATGGAGAAGTGTAAGGAGGATGAAAGAAATACAGATGCAAGTGAAAGTGGAGGATCAGTGTGTGAAGCGAGAGATATATGAGATGATGTGCAAAAAACTGTGTAGAGTGGATGAGAATATACGCAATGAGAAGGATGTGTGGACACACTTTAAGGAGTGTGTAGTGAATGTTGCATGAGAAGTGGTTGGTGAAGTAAGAATAGATAAGAAGGGTGATGCATGGTGAAATGATGAGGTGACACATACAATAGTTGCAAAGAAGAAAGCATATTTGGAAATGTTAAATGTGAAGGCAGATGATTATAAGAAATATAAGAGTGCATAAAGATAGTGAAAGAGTGTAAAGATAGAGGGTAGCAAGAGAAACAGATGAGAAGCTCATAATGAAAATCATTCTGGGAATAAAAGAATGTTCTGGAAGTATATGAGAAATCTGAGAAGGGAACAATGTATGGGTGTGTCTGGTGAGAAAAATAAAAATAGCAGAATGATGTGGGATGAATCTAGGGTGGTTGATAGATGGAAAGAGTATTTCCATGAAATTGAAAAAAGGAATGAGGGCAAAAATGAGCAGATAAAGATGAATGTAAGAAATATATATGAGTGTGATTCTGGCATGGATGGGTCACAACTGAGATGCTGAAATTAGATGGGAAGTCTGGGAAGTTGGCAGTGCAGAGAGCACCTATGGTTTTGAAGTACTAAGAAATGAGAAAGACCCTAAGAAAGACACAGAGAGGCAAGGGGTTTATAAAATACCAGTAGAAGAGAAGACTTCAGGACGCACAGCATCTTATATAGGAGTTACCACTAGAACCCTTTCACAACGAATGAGAAACATAAGAAAGATTTAGCTAAGGGGAAATTGACCACAGCCCTAGCTGTGGAAGCATATAGTGGTGACCTACAGATACATTGGGATAAAGCACAAATTATTAAACAGCTCAAGAGAATGAACCAAGTTGTGACCACGGAAACCATAGAGATAAAACGTAGGCAAAAAAAGGAGAACATAATAAATGACAAGACAGCAGTGGATCTCCCCCCCACTTGGAGCTATGCAGTAGAAGCTTTATGAGGTCACAGATGATCACAATTTACGGCAATAAAATGTACCGCACTTAAGTAGTTAAAAGACAACATCCTACGTAAAAATCGTCATGCTGCAGGAATCACCATGGCAACGTTGTTTGTTGATCAAGAAAAACGTTAAAGAATTTTAGAATGCCGTTTTTATGAATTATTTAGTAGCCTAAAGAGGGTAAATATTACCAAAAACGTTAGCTACGATACATCTGTAAGAAGAGAACTTAACTGCTACGAGTGCTGTAGAATAAGGTATCATTATGTAACATATTTTCTGGATATCAAAAAACTAAAGACTAAACAAAGAAGTTAAAAAATTAACTGTTTAGTCATCCATGTATCCTTGATTTATAAATCCTCAATTAACAAATTTTCAATTTAATAAACTATAAATCTAAACCATATTTTCAATTTGTGAAAATAATTTTCGACAACATACAAATAAACTATTTCATCATCAATCATCCACTGTAATTTGCTTAAATCAATGATTTTTTAATTTTCTTCACTGATTGTATCATATACAGGTAATCCTTGACTTACAACAGGATTCTATTCAAATGTCTATGTTGTAAGTCGATTCTGATGTAAGTCAAGGACTTCTTTAATTCTTGATTTGTTGGATTTCTGTTTTAATATTTTCATAAATTAAGTTTCTACTTAACTTAAAACAGTTAAACAAAGTTTTCTTTAATTTTTTAAAGATCTACTTCAAGATCAAGTGATTGATCTTAAAGTACCATTACTGTTGAGTCACAGTTTCAACCATATATATTATATATATATATATATACACATACACAGTCAGACCTCGTTATATGGTCACTTCAGCGGACTTGGAAAAACTGACCTTATATCCGGGGTGACCATATATCCGGGGATAAGAAAAACTTAATTAAGGCAATGGAATTTTATTTACAGTGAAATACGGTTAAGACAATACAATTGGAACCGGAAAATTTTGTCGTTTTAATCGATATTTTGTCTCAAAATAAAGAATTAAAAAGTTTCTTAAAATTACATAAATAAATAAATCGATCTTTATAGATTCTTTTGCAAAATATAATTAAAAAAGCATATAATATGCAGTGATTTATTTTAATACCGTTTATTTTTGAACTATATGATTACTGTAATTGGTTGATCGATCGGCAAACAGCAACCTTTACATATATTTCTCTTTTTAAAAATTTACCAATCTGAAGATAAAAAATTAATTTCTTAAATATTTTTGCATTTCACTATTTATTTACTAAAATATTTTAGCGATTGCATGTTTTGAAAAATGAAGAAACAATTATACTGTAGTTAATAAAATTGTACAATTTTTACCGCCCTCTTTTGGTAAATAATGTCTTAGCGTCCCGACAATATTCCGGTACATTATAAAAAAATAATGTTTTGCAGAAAATGTTTGAGAAAACAACAAAAAATTTTATTAAAACAAGTATGTTATTAAATAACAAATTTTTAATTTCTATTTTCATATTTATCACTTATATTGTAAAATAAATTACGAGTGAAATGAATGCTCTTTGTCAAACACTTGATACTGCTATGTTAATTGCCTCAAAGCGATCGAGAGTGTCGCGCCTAAAATTCTTAAGGTCGGTTCCCATTAGAGTCCGTCTCCATTCAGGAGTTTGCGCAATAAAGTCCTTACTGAACTGCGCAAACTCGGTGTCTCCGTCCGTCGGTGCCGAATTTGTGCAGTTCAGTAAGGCCTTTATTGCGCAGACTCCCAGACAGAAACGGACTTTAGTGGGAATTGACCAAGGTATATAGAGTTATTAGGTAGGCCATTCCCGACTGGTGAGAGAAATTTTCCCAGCAGCTTTGCGCGGCGTGACGTCATTGCGAGGACAGTTGAGCTACTCTCTGTATACCTTGCAGTTGAGTTCGTCGCGTGATCATATTTAATTATATTTTTATCTTATTTATATTTTTTTAAACATGAGTCGAAGTCATAATAATTGTGCAGTTGCAACCTGTCATAATTCTGGTCGTAACACATCAGATGTGATTTATCATTGTTTTCCCAAAGATGAGAAAACTCAACAAATTTGGCTATCCCACTGTAAACGTGGAGATAAAGTAAATATTAAGACTGCTCGAATCTGCATAATACACTTTCTTCCCGACGACTATGAACAAGACTTGAAATATGAAATGCTTGGATTACCATTGAGAAAAAAATTAAAATAAAATGCAGTTCCAACTCAACATATTCCAAATTGGCATGGAGAGGAAACATCTGGAAACATGAATGCTAATGAGACTATCAGTCAGGTAAGAAACTTAGTATTTTATTTCTATTGTCGTATTTATACATTCAGTTTTTATTTCCATATAGTACATGAAGTACATGAAAACATGAAATTAAAATACGAGGCTTAATATTATTCTAAATGATAGTTACATAAATAATTGTTTCTTATATTAAATTTTCTTAAGTATTTAATTTATTAAATGATTATCTTAGATGGTTATAATAAAATTGAATAAGTCATATTAATTTTTTTATAGCAATTGGATGATCGTGAAAGTCATTTTCAAAGAAGAGAAATACGAAAAAGAGCAATATCAACTTTGCAATCATTTTCTCCAAAGAAGAAAAAAGTAGATGTGACAACAAACACAGATCCTGCTGTGGGATTGTCTTAGAGCCTAATGAAAGATGATGAAATAAAAAAATTAAGATCTAAGATTGAAATTTTGAAAAAGAAGAATGCATTGCTAGAAAATGCTTTAAAGAGAAGTAATTCTGCACTGAGAAAGTCTACTGCTCTAAGGAATCCTTGCAGAAATACAACACTAGGGTCCAACTGGAAAAAATCATTGATCAAGAAAGAAGTAGAGAAGATCCTATTAAAATGTTTTACCCCAGGACAAATTCGGTGTCTATTGAGTAAAAAACGAATACGATGGAATACTGAGGATATTGGAAATTCAATAACTTTAAGAGCCCCATCCAGTAAATCATATTCGTACTTGATACATATTTAAATATTCCTTACATCACTACTCTAAAATAAATATTTTCTCTAACTTACTGCTTTATTTGTAAATTATTAAAATATTTACTTATTTTGAAATCCATGTAACTCATACTACATATTAAATGTAGATAATCCTTTTTTTATACAAAGTATACAATAGTACACTTTAATGATTCAATTTAACAAATTTCATTTGTTTACATATTTACAACAGGTATATTAATAACAAATTAACTGCACAGATATAACAAAGTAGAACATATAATAATCAATAGCTTGCCATCAAATAAATGTCCATTTACCTTTTTTAAAATACAACCCAAATAATCTTATTATATCATGATTATTGTGCTGTTCTAAAGAGCTTAACAGAATAGAGCTTTCTGTAGGTTCAAATTTGTCAACTTAAAAAAATATATACAATGAATTGCAACAATAATTAGAAATGACTTTGAACAAGCCTTAATTTAAAATACAAATACACATTTGCATAACTAGAAGAAAAAACTTGAGAAACCATGAACTTTGAATATGGTAAAGTGAATTTTAATTTACTATAAAAATTAAGTAAAACATTCTAAGTAAAATTCAAAGGAATTCAACATTCACAATAATGACTAATCTAAAAATAAACAAGTTTTAAGATTTTTTTAAAATTTTACCCATATAAAAAAAGTGATTTTGTTATATTAATTAAAGGTTCGATTTTCCAGCTCTATTCGAGTTCGAATTCTAAAATTTTTATTTAAAGTTACTTTGAAAACGGGTTAAACATGAAGCAAGTATTATGGCAAATCTTAATTAATTGCACGATTCTATAAAATAGTTAAGTTTTAAAATTTTTTATTTTAAATTATAAATTCACTAGCTTAAATAAGTTAATTTATTATATGGAATTTTCATTCTTCTATTAAAGGTTTACTGTCGTAAGTGGTTTGCTAAATCAATGCAATTTTATTTGTATAATGATTTACAATCACATTGATAACGTTTCTTTTTCAAAATAAAGATTCGTACGGTTTTCTATTAACCAAAGCCGAAATGAAGACAGTACTATATTTATGGCTATAGTGTAATTATATAGGTTTAATAAATAAGTCAAAGTTCTAAGTATCTTCCTTTATAGAAATCAACTCATTGTGACTCGACGATCTTGTCCTCGCCGAGACGTCATTAGACATAGCCAATCAACAATGACTTGTTGGAATGGGCCTCCCTGGGAATTGACCTTAAATTGACTGTCGAGAGTTGTCATGTCGCATCAGGTAGCATGGTGTCATCTGCCTGATGCACGTTTATATAGTCAGATCAGGCAGATGATTGAACATGTTGGAGTCAGCGGCGCAACGTGCTCAATCGCTTCAGGTGAAGTCAAAGTGACCATATAAGCGATTGTACATTTATTGCCTGACTATATAAGCAATAACAAAATACACAGAATTCCTATTATGTTGGCAGGGACTTTCCAAAAGTGACCATATAAGTGGGGTGATCTTATAAGAGGGTAACCATATAACAAGGTCTGACTGTATACTGTATATATACACACTAAAACAAAGGATTGACAAATGGTTTATAAATTAAAATAAATACAAAAATATAGTTATTATTTATTAATTTAATAATATTTAGTCTTATTTTATTGCATTTTTATTGTATGAATTAAAGCAATTTTCTGATGCAAAAATAGAACAAAAGCATAGAAAAAAATGGAAGTGGAAATGGAGTTCTCTCTCAATAGCCTGCTAAGTAGAGCTGTGTGACGTTTATGTTAAACATTCTTCTCACTCTATTAAATATTAGTCTGAAAGACAACATAGAGGTATGTCAAAAAAAAATAAAATAAAATGAAGGATTATTGGTTAAGAAAATAGCAGATACTGCAATTCAGTAGAGTGCAAACAAATGATACATAAAAGTAAATTTCTTTTAAATAAAATGAAAAAAACTTAGTATCAATTTATGAAAATGAATATATTTTTTAAATACTTTAATCTTCATTAAAACTGTAAAATGGTTTAAGATTTTATAAAATGAAAATGAAGCATAGAAAATTAAATTCCTTTATTAGGCTAAAATTGAAAAAATTTGAAATTTTTCTATAGAATTGTAAAAAGCATGATAAAAGAAAAACATCCTGACAATTTCAACATATCCTAAAAAATTAAGAAAATATTGTGATTTATATAAATATGCAAATTTTCAAAAAATTATGAATATTAATGTGTGTGTTAGTGAATTTGAAACTAGAAATCTTGCAGATTAAAAGTGTTAATACAGTTATTAATCCTATCATCAACACATAAAATAAGCAGTAAAAGTAGGAAAGATAAAATATAATTTTAATTAGATAATATTTTCAGTTATTTCAATGCCTAGCTTCAATCAAATAATTATTTGACTAAAAATTAAATTATTCAATTGAAGATGGCCATTGAATGGCTGAAAATGTTATCTAATTAAAATTGTATTTTATCTTTGCTACTTTTAGTGCTTATTTTCAATGTGCTAATAAAATGCCCTACTGGAAGAGCTATTATTGGTTAGGACAGCCATTCTTGTAGTCCTAGTATCATGCAATAGTTACCTTGGAGTGGAGGCCTAACAAATTACTGCAAAGTTTAAGATTAGAGCTATTCTCAGTTCTATTTCAATGATGTATAGAGTAGTTTACATGACATCAGTATGATAAATCTACTTCATCTAGAGAACTGCTATAAATTAGCAGTTTTCTAGATGTTTATAGATTTACAACTACTGCTCTATACAGTTTATAATATAAATATCCTACAAAATCAGCACAAATGAGCAGATCTATTAACTTATAAACTTTATTAACTAGAAACGTTTTCGGCTCATATTAGCCCTCATCAGCTCAAATTAACTAATTCAAATCAACTCAAGTTAATTTGAACTGATGAGGGCTAATATGAGCCAAAAACGTTTCTAGTTAATAAATAATTTAACAGGTCTGCTCATTTGCACTGATATTGTAGGATATTTATGTTCTCTAGATGAAGGAAAAAGTAAGATACCATAGATTTATTTTTGTTGTTCAGAGTTAAAAAACAAAGTATTTAAATGTGAGAATTTTGTGATCACAGCAACCCATTTGACATTTCGCCAGAATTTTTATTGAAAGTTATCATTTCAATAAGCATCTAAAGCATACTATAATAGAAAATTTGTGACCAGATTTAGAAAAGACATAAAATAGGAACTATCTTGACTGTTGAAGAACAAGTGCTAAATCAGGGGGGTTCTTAATAATAGGTCCATGGAAAGATTTAAGGAGGTCTATGAGCTTGGATGAGAAAAAAATCAACTCATCTTTATTTTCACTGATTGCTAATTATATCTAGCATTTCTTTCTCTTATAAATGTATGCAATAAATTATAGTAGTACAGTAAAACCTGTCATGAAAGACCCCTGAAGTCAGCAACCACCTGTAATATAAGACTATGTTTGTTTGGAACGGAAAAGTTTCCAATGCTATAATATATATATAATATAATAAATATATAATATATAACTACTTACATGAATTACTATTTTAACAAGTATTTAAATATTAGATGTTCTACAAATATGATTGAAAATACATGAAGCAGTTGTATTGCATCCTCTTTTAGTTAGTAGTGAATCTTACAGTATTGGCTGGATGCAACATATATATTTCTAAAAATACTTGTTTCTTCTCTATTATATTATTAAAAATATGTGGCTATACATGAATGTTCTTAATTAAAATTAGTTCAAAGATATTAACTTACCAAGTGCTTCACAAATAAGATCAGGAATGCTTTAGAACAATCTCTTTTTAATTGAATAAACATGGCTGCTATTAATGCATGTATTGTCAATAAATGTTATATGGAAATATAGTTGTTTCTGATCAACAGTTTGTACTTTCAGATAATTCTAATCATTTATAAAATACAGGCTGATTATTTTGCAGTTAATTTCAGTTATTAGATTTGCACTTCTGATGATTTGTGTGCACTGATAAGCTTTTCATTCCTATAATAGTTTCCACAAAATTTCTGTTATGGGTTTTGATTCTGATATTTTTATCATTTAAAATTCATTAAACATTTTTTGAGATTTAAGAATGATAAAAATTTTAATATTTCTTTGATATTTTATACTGAACAAACATTTCAATGAAGCCATATTGTAGAGAAATGCAAATGGACACTACATGACTGCATCATGTCCATTTACATTTCTTTATTTGGCTTTTTCTTTGCATTGCAGTATAGCATTTCAATACTGCAAGTCTGGTATTTTACTAATTGGCTTTCTTTATGCAATAGTGAACAGGATTTGGAAAATTTTAAAATTATAAAAGAAATTATTTCAATGAATGCCATATTTACTAATTCTTGAAGGTTGGGTGTTGGTTTATGTATGGGTTTCACATTTTTATAGATTTTCAAATTCTAAAATAGGGGATCAGATTATATATGAATATATATGGCAATTATATGGTAATTATTTAATGTAAAATTAATGCTATATGGTTTATTTTAAAACATTTTTATTTATAAATTAAGATAGTTAAAATTATTAATATTTTATATTTAAATTAAATTTTAAAATTATTATTCATTTTCTAAACAGTTCTGAACAATCACTTATAACCGAAGTGCGTATTAAAAATATTATCAACTTTCTTACTCTTAAAGTTTTTCACTATATGTGTCGTGGCTTATATGAAAATCATAAATTTTTATTTGCCTTATTGCTTGCTTTAAAAATTGATCTTGAAAGAGGAAGAATTAACAAAGAAGAGTTTTCAGTCTTTATTAAAGGTATTTATAAAATATTCAATTAAATATTTAAAAATTTCAGATATTTTTAATGATATATGATTGTTGCTGTTTATACTACATAGCTTAAAAAGTTGTGGTAATATTTTATTTCACGAGGAGTATAAATGTGAAAACAGTCTATATCAGCATTTCTTAAATTTTGTATTTCATATATCAGTAAAATTTTAAAATATGAACCAGTCAAGAAAAAACCTGAGTTTTGATTATTTTTTTTTTTTATTTTTTTTTTTTTGAAAGATTCATTTGCTATTGTAAAGCTGAAGATTGCAAAGAAATATAAAAAGTTTTGAGGACGAATAAAAGATTATCAGCCAATATGCACAATTTGGAAATTAATAGAGATTGCCAAATATATACAGTTTACTAGAATTATATCAAAATTTTATGGTAATTCAGTTCAAAATTCTATGGTAGCAGCAGGATCTGTTGAATTTATTTATAAAAATATCTATTTCTTCTCACTCCTATTATTAAAATTACACATTTGTATATGAATGTTCAAATTTAAATATATTTAAAAATATTAATTTATTAGGTGCTTCACAAATAAGATTAGTCTACATATTTCTTATCTTTTTCACTATGTAAGTATAGGAGCCACTATTGTATGCAAAATAAATTAATATTAAAAGAAATTGTAGTGTTCCCTAATGTTCCTGATTGATTATCTGTGCATTTTCTTACAAAATTCATTTATCCATAATTCCTTTTAGATTTTTTTTTAAAATTCATTTAGTTCATTTTTATTTAGTTTAGTTTGTTTCATTTAGAAAATATAAGGCTGATTATTTTTCAGCTAATTTTGAATATCATATTTGTGTTTCCATTGATCATATATGCTATTCAGCTTTCAATAGAGTCAATTGCTAAAAATTTTCAGTTGCATATTTTAATTCTTATTTTTAATCATTTAAACTTTGTTAAATATTTTTATTGAATTTGGAAAATGATGGAAACTTTTAATATTTATTTGATATTTCTTGCCAAATGAATCTAATCAACTTACCAAATTTAACCCTTGAGATATACAACGGAAATTTTAATTTGAAATAAATTTAGATAGACTATAGAAATTACTAACTGTAAGCTGATTGATTAGATTCATTTGGATTATAATTCCCTTGAAGTTTGAATTGTTTGTTTGTATATTTCTTGCCAAACAATCACTTTAATAAAATCATATTGTAGTGAACTGCATCTAGATATGACATGACAATCGTGTTCTACTCTTCATTCATCTTTTTTTTCACATTTCTTCATAACATTCCAATGATAATAATCTTGCCTAAGTGTAATAATTTTGTGTAAGTGACTATGTTTATTCCAGTGGTGAACTGGATTTGAACATTATTATGTAATGCAGGAGTGGTGAATTAAGGATGCATGCCAAAAGTTAGCTAAATATTTATAAAAACTATCCTTCTCATGCCAATATGAATGTTAAACTCTGTTTCAGTTCCAAGTTTTGCATGCCCAAAAAATTATTGGTGTCACTTTGGACAAGGATGCAATAGATTTGCTATCCCTACTGTAGTGTCTCTGATATAATTGGTTTCTTTATGTATTCTTCCTTGTTAAAAAGGCATGCCTTATTCAAGTTTAAAAACTTGATTAAAGCTTTTAAAACTTGAATACTTGTTTCAATTATACATTTGTCTTAAAAGTGAGGGACAAAGACTCAAAAATTGAATTTTCAGTACAGTTTATACTTCCTCATATAAATGTGCTCTTTTATATTAGGAGTCAATAAAACAGGATATAGCTGGTTTATTTAAATATACATAGCAAAATGTACAATTACATTGTCATGTATGGCAAATAATTTTGTATGTTTACTATTATTATATAATTATTGTGTATTGTCTTCATCAAATATAAGATGTGTTCATTAATTTCCAGGACTTGCCAAGAAACAAGACAAAATAATAAATATAGATATAATGAAATTATCTTTAATATTCCTCAAAATAAGAGCTTTTTGCTTCTATACATCTTATCCATCTCATTTTCCAATTTTCAGAACATGTTTTAAAATCACCTTCTTTTAGAGATTTTTATTATTTTCTTCTGTATGATTTCTATAGTGTCAAATGTTCTTTCTTTGAGATGATTTTAATTTTAGAAAAAGGAAAAAGTCATTTGGTGCAATATCTAAAGAATAAGATAGTTGAGGGAAATCGAAAACTAATCCATGTCCTCTTTTCCTTATGAATATCCATAATGCAAATATGCCAGATGACAAAACAAACTAAATTAAAAGCAGATGATCAAATTATTCACAGATAAATAAAAATGCTTTTTGCTTGTTTTGTTGCTATATGCTTAAATATTATTATTATAAGATAAATATTAAATAAATAATTAATTCTAATTGTGGCGACCCACAGATGGCGCTCCTGTGTCACTGGAAACCAAGTCTGACCTTTTTTCTGGCCACGAGAGTAGCACTTTTTGGTCGTCGGACTGATCTCGCTACAAAGTTGTAATCTGTATGTTTTTAGTTATAGAATAAAAATTGCAAGGAACTGTAATACGTCTCTTCATTCTACAGCGTGGACTACTCCTATTAGTTTAGTGAGAGAAAAGACTACAAATGGTGAGCCGGACGTGATAGAAGGTAGATAACCCACGTGCCAGCCAACTCAATCCGTAGGCATCGCTCTCGCCTCGTAGGATACGCCTGACGCTTACTCCTCTCACCCTCTCGAAGACATAGTAATATCAATCCAAGCTGTTATTTTTGTGGAGAAGACAAAAGGAACTATTCCTACCTGACACTGACCGTCGGACTTAGCCAATTGCCTGTTGAAAAGCTAGGTAAGCCTAATTCCTTGTCTGCTCTGTTCCCTTATGTGCACCTGTGCCTACCGGAATCTCTACCGAGACATGTATTCCTGTTCCATTGTTATAGTTCATTTTTTTGTGTTGTCATCAGTACTCAGCGCATTTTTTGGCATCATGCCCAACACGGAAAACACCGCTGTAGCGAATGTTGCCTGTGTAGCTGTCATACCTCCACCATTCTGGAAGTCAAATAGTGACTTCCAGAATGGTGGACCATTCTGGAAGTCACTATTGACTTCCAGAATGGAAAGTGGTTCGCACAACTAGAAGGGCATTTCGAAAATTCCATCATAACTGCGGATTTGACCAAATTTAACCATGTGGTATCCGCGGTTGAATCTGACATTTTGAACTCTGTTAACGACATAATATTGAAACCTCCTGACAACGAAAGGTATGCAACCTTAAAAAAACAGCTGATAGAATTACACTCCGAAAGCGAGGAATCCAAAATTCGCACATAACGACATAATATTGAAACCTCCTGACAACGAAAGGTATGCAACCTTAAAAAAACAGCAGTAGAATTACACTCCGAAAGCGAGGAATCCAAAATTCGCATACTCCTGCGAGGACTTGAACTGGGCGACTAACGCCCGTCGCAATTGCTCTCATGCATGCACACACTGGCAGGAGAAACTGTGGGAGAACCCCTCCACTACCCATTAACACCCAGGGCATACTGACGGCGCTAAATGAAGAATTACCACAACTAGCAGCAATAGCCAACAAAATTAACACCATCACCAACAACCTCAGTATCAACTCAACAGCAGTGCAACACCCCTTGCAACCTACTAACCTCGAGCAAAAAGTTGAAACTCTGACCCAACAAATGGCAGAGCTCATAGCCATCGTGAGACGACGATTTCCCCGCGAAATTCAGCGAACTCATCAGCACCCCGACAACGATGGGGGGCAGTGGTGATCAACCATACAGACAACACCAATAAACTGTTAAAAATTTTCTGTTTTCAAAATGTGAGCAAAAACAAAACATGTAAAACAGAAATAACCATAGAAACCACATTTATGTATGAGAATTAAACTAAAAAAATTAAATTTAAAATGAAATTCAAAATATAAAAAGTAAAAATATTGAAAAGCTGCAATATAAAGAACCTGCAAACGGCCACTGTTTCTACCACACTAACGTTGGGGCAAAAGCCAAGTGATGCACACCCCCATGTTCTTTCCGACAATCGGAAAACTAGAATGGCGATCACCAAAGGGCCATAAGAGTGATCGCCAAATCAACCGAATCGTATTGGCCGACCCTACATCCAAATTAGAATTCCTCATTGATATGGGTGCCGATATCTTTGCTTTACCAAAAAGTCACTGCCCGCAGGTTGCCCCCTAATCAAATAAGCCTCTTTGCTGCGAACGGCACTAAAATACCAATTTTTGGAAAAAAAACCCTAACCATGGACCTGAACCTGCATCGTAGGTTCACGTGGGCATTTATTGTCACAGACGTTAATGTACCCATTCTAGGCATAGACTTCCTGAGTCATCATAACCTACTTGTTGATACCAGGAACAATTGTTTAATCAATAATCAAACCAAATTAGTTACAAATGGTCAATTAGTTACCAACTCATATCTTGGCATGCACACCGTGACTCACACAAACCCCCCTAGGTTCAAACAGATTTTGGCCACATACTCAGAACTCACTAGCCCTTTGTGCTTACCTTGAAACAAAACCCCATTGGTTTTCCATCATATTGAAACTAATGGCCCGCCTGTTTTCTCCAAACCACGCTAGCCCTTTGTGCTTACCTTGAAACAAAACCTCATTGGTTTTCCATCATATTGAAACTAACGGCCCGCCTGTTTTCTCCAAACCACAGTGTCTCTCTCCGGAACTCTTACATATAGCACAAGAAGAATTTCGGACCCTTCAATCTCTGGGCACTGTCCGCCCTTCGAGGAGCCCCTGGGCCAGCCCCCTTCATATGGTGTGGAAACCTAACGGCGGATGGCGCATCTGCGGCGATTTACAGACGCTTGAACTCCGTGACCACACCTGACCGCTACCCTGTTCCCCACTTGCAGGACTGTACTCAACTCTTTGCTAACAAAAAAATTTTTTCAACCCTAGACTTAACGCACGCATACCACCAAATACCGGTAAACCCTGATGACATACCTAAAACTGCAGTAACCACCCCGTTTGGATTGTATGAATTTGTGACCACTCCATTTGGGTTGCGAAATGCCAGTCAAACGTTCCAGCGTTACATGCACCAAATACTAAAAGGGTACACTTTTGCATAGCTTATTTCGATGACCTACTCATTGCTTCTGCTAATGAAGAAGAACATGTGCAGCATCTCCACCAAGTGCTGCACCGCCTTAGAGACAATGGCCTAAAACTTAACTCGGAGAAATGCTTGCTAGGACAATCAATGGTCCCCTTCCTGGGATGCCTCATAACCCCCTCAGGCATTAGACCCCTTCCAGAGAAAACTAAGGCCATAATGGACTTCCCAAAACCCAACAACCTATCACAGCTTTGACGTTTTTTAGCTATGTTGAATTTCTACAGACGATTTCTCCCAAATGCCGCCAAAACTCAAGCTCTCCTGCATGAGCTGCTTAGGGACCCCAGAAAGAACGATAAGCGCCCAGTCTCCTGGACTGAATCCAGCACAGCTGCATTTGAAAAATGCAAGACCGAGTTGGCCCAAACAGCCACTCTGGCCTTTCAACCCCCGGGCAGCACCTCTACCTCCTCATCAATGCGTCCGACATGGCTATAGGAGTGGTTTTGCAGATCCAGAAGACGAAGGACCCGCAACCATTGGCATTCTTTTCCAGAAAACTCATCCCAACAGAACAGAAACACAGTACGTATGATCGTAAATTACTGGCCATTTATTCTGCCATTAAATACTTTCGGCACAGCATAGAGGGACAACAATTTACTATTCTTACTGACCACTGCCCCCTTACATTTGCCTTCAGAACAAAAAGGGAACCTGCTTCCCCCAGGCAACTCTGCCACCTTGATTACATTGCACAATTTAATACGGATATACAACATATTTCCGGACAGGACAACCTAGTCAGGGATACCCTCTCCCAGATTGACGAGATTAACACCAACCAGCCGTTTGACTTTGATGCTATTGCAAAGAAACAAAATCAAGACGAAGAGATACAACGCATCAGCAATGACCCCAATTGCTCCCTGAAACTGAAGCCAATGAAGCTCACTCCAAACTTGCAGATTTTATGCGATACAAGCAATAATAAGATACGTCCGTACATACTTAAAAGAATCCGTAGACAAGTCTTCCAATCCCTACACAACCTTGCACATCCTGGCACTCGTGCCACCAAAAAAATGATAATGGACGGTTATGTATGGCCATCTGTGGCCAAAGATGTAACCGAATGGTCTCAAGCATGCCCTGATTGCCAACGATTCAAGGTTACACGTCACAACTACAGCCCGATACAGCCCATCCAGATACCACCCTTAGGGTTTGATCACGTCCACATTGACTTGGTGGGGCCACTGCCCCCATCAAATGGCTTCAACTACTTGCTGACATGTGTGGACTGATTTACCAGATGGCCAGAGGCCATACCAATACCTAACATCTCAGCAGAGACTGTTGCTCGTGCATTTCTCGAGCATTGGATTGCACACTTCAGAACCCCATCCATTCTAACAACAGACCAAGGATGACAATTCCAGTCCTCGCTTTTCTAACACTCGCATCGCTACTTGGAATAAAACATATACATACAATCCCATATCACCCATCTAGCAATGGACTAGTTGAACGATTTCACCGCTCCCTCAAACAAGCCATTAAATGTCACAACAACACATGCTGGACAGAGAATGGATCAACCCTTAGGCTGCCAGCTGACTTCCTATCCACATCCACGATTCCGGCAATTGAACTTCCAGAGTTTTTACAACGCTTACATGAAAACATGCGAAACTTAACTCCTCAGCCCTCCACTGCTCATACGAATATTATATCGTTTGTTCACCCAGCCCTGGACAACTGCTCGCATGCCTTCATACATCGGGACAGTATAAAAAGAGCACTGCAAGCACCATATGAAGGTCCATACAAGATAATAGTCAAAAACTCTAAACATTTTACCCTAGACGTTAATGGAAAACACACTACCATCTCAGTGGACCATTTAAAACCAGCCTTCTTAGCAAATGATGAACCTATCACATCACTGTTAACATACCCATCATCGACCAACCACGATCCTCTAACACCCATTCAACTCCAGATCCCAACGCCACTACAAACAGTGAACCTCCACCTCCAGTCACAGTGACCCGTGCAGGATGGCATGTCTATCCTAACCCAAGGTACCTGTAAGCCTCCGTATCTTTGGCACTGGGGGGGGAGTACTGTGGTGACCCACAGATGGTGTTCCTGTGTCACCGGAAACCAAATCTAACCTTTTTCCGGCCACGAGAGTAGTACTTTTTGGTCATCGGACTGATCTTTGCTACAAAGTTGTAATCTATATGTTTTTAGTTATAGAATAAAAATTGCAAGGAACTGTAATATGTCTCTTCATTCTACAGCATGGACTATCTCCTATTAGTTTAGTGAGAGAAAAGACTACACTAATGTTATATTTTTTACAGTCACAGAAATTAATGAACACACCATATACAGTATATTGAAAATTAATGCATATATGTATTTGAACACATATAATATTCATAAATTCTTGTATTTTAATAGATGGTGCAGCATTAGATTTAAGTACTGTTACACCAAAGCCAAGAGATTGGATTTCTGATTTAACTTGGCTAAATCTTGTAGAATTAAGCAAATTACAACATTTCCAAGAAATCTTAGTAAAAGTATGTTTTCAGATTAAATTAAATTTTCATACTTTATTTTTAATTATATAAAATCAACAGAAATACTATAAGTAGAATATACTGTATTATTATTATATATTATTTAGATAAAATGCAATGAGAAGTTATGGA
Organism: Olivierus martensii; assembly: GCA_000484575.1. Classification (NCBI taxonomy): domain Eukaryota; kingdom Metazoa; phylum Arthropoda; class Arachnida; order Scorpiones; family Buthidae; genus Olivierus; species Olivierus martensii. The sequence goes on along the minus strand of AYEL01075168.1, from coordinate 46,608 downwards.
AACATTGGTTTGAAAAAGATGCTCCAGAAGAAGAAGAAATACCTGATGGATATTCAAACTCATTAGATACATTCAGAAAATTACTTTTGATAAGGTATCGTAAATTTAATTTTCATTTATGGTAAATATAAAGATGTGTGAACTATTTGAAATCTGAATTGAGTTTCAAAAGACTTGGTTCAAAACTTTCGAACTGCTTTTCTATAATATTGTACTTTATAATCTAATATATTAAAATCTCTGCTGTTAGAAATTTTATTTTTTCTATAGTTAAAAAGCATTTTGCTAATTGTGCTTATAGTGGATTTTGTCATTATTGAAATATATATTATTTTATTATTATTTTGTTATATTTAATAAAAGTTAAGAATATTTGAGTTGAAAATCTTTCAAGTTATTTTATTCTACTTATCATAAGTGTTGATTTTAGCTCTTCAAAACTTACCATTAAAATATTATAATACTATTAGTGATAAATTCATATTTTTTCATATTTTTAAGTTATTAGTAAGTAAATTTATAAAATTTTATATAAAAATACAAATATTCAAATACTGGTGACTTTTCCTCATATTGTAAAAGAGTTATTTTAGTAAATTCAGCTTTTATCATAATTAAGGATAAAACTTGAACTTGACTCAAAAATTTGAGTTTATTATAAAATTTGATTCGTACTTGACTCAATTTGAAAATTTATGTGTTCACACATCCTTAAATAATATGACCATAATTCATGCCAAGCAAATCCTTGATGCTTATAATGGTTATTTAATAATTTGAAATAAATTTATTTCAAATTATTAAAAATTCTGTTATAAGCATCAAGGATTTGTCTGGCATGTGTTAAGTTTATATAATTATTATTTTTGAAGATTTACTTTGTAATCTCTAAATAAATTGTTAAAATTCAGTAATTACAAAATGATTTTGATTATATTTTTAAACATTTTTTTAAGTAGTGGAAAATAATAGACACTGCAATAATTGCATATTGTGTGGAAAACTTTAATGTTTCAAGACTAAATACAATGGAGACTAAAAGGTGATCAAAATGATCAACTTCTTAAAAATAAAATATAAAAAAAAAAAAAATGTAAATTGAGAAATTCTCTCCTCAGTTTAATTTGCATTGAGTTTCAAAATATCTGAATATAAGAACTAATAAATAAAAAAACCCATAAAAAAGAACAAATTAAATGAAGTAACAAAAATTATAAAAGGCTTTATGTATGCAGTTACTGTGAAGTTGGTTAGCGATCTGAGTGGGCCTCAGGTGGTGCATACCTGTCATTCCCTATTGAACAGTCTGGATATGTGGTTGCTAGCATTTGTATGTCATTAAGTGAAATAAGGTCTTATTGAGTGTTATTGAGTAGTTCTTTGTCAGGATGTAATCTACAGTTTTGATACTGGCCTAAAATCTACTATCTTCTAAAATCTATTATAGCTTGACAAAGAGATACTTCTAAAATCTGTCTACAGCTTGACAAAGAGATTTGGAGTGAGCAAGTATTGTGAAATGGCAAGTCTTGGGCAAATTTAGGAATTTGATATCCATCATCCAGAGAAATGAATAGTGCATGCAGAACACTTAGATGCATTCCTATCAGCTGACGACATTAATCAAGAGAAAAAGAAGAAAGCCATTTTTCTGAGTATGTACATTAAGGAAATTTATAAACCGTTACGATCACTAGTATCACCCTGTCTACCCATTGACAAATCATTGTGAGCAGCACTAAAGGATCACTTTGCAGCTCAGCCCCATCCAGAATTGTTAGACAGAATCAACTCTCTCAATGTGATCAAAAATTAGGAGAATCCATATCATTGTTTATAGCAGAGCTTTGTACATTGGTGGTCAAGTATTGAGAGTTCAGAGCAAATTTGAAGGAAATGTTGTGTGACCAGGCTACAAGATGAAAATTTTCAGCAGCATTTTTTTTGCACAAAAAAACATAACTTATAAAAAGATGAGAATCTTTATCTATATAAAAAGGAAGACTCTTTGATGGCCAAATCAGCAATTCATTATGCAAAAGAAATGCATCCTTTCAAGATTTTGGTAGCAGAAATTGACTTAATAAAAGAACGATCTAGAAAGGTGAATGCCAGCTCAGATTCAAATTCAAACTCAGACCATGGGGAATGAATCCAGATAACAGGTTATGTCACAGCTGTCATGGTAATCATAGGGGTCGAAATTGTCCATTTTGTAATGCTAAATGTTTTTGTTATGACAGAAAAGGACATATAGACTGCATCTGCCAAATAAAATTGTCAAATAGATCAGTTAGTAAAATGCTTGCTATCTTGGATAATATGGATGCTATATATGATGAGAGCATTAACTAGGTACACAGTGTCAGATTAACATAATAGCAAAAGTAGCATTTGCTATGGGCCTGCACTTTTAGGGGCCCTGCACCAATAAATATGTACATAATTTTTTGGTCTTATAATATGAATATTAAACCAATGATCTTGTGATTTATGCCATATTTAGCACCTTCTCATCTGGTGTCATGAAATTGTGAGAGAAAGAGCATAAAAATGACTTGTATGACTCTGAACATAAACTTCTGTGTGAAATGGATACATCCTATATCATCAACAAATTTGCTCATGCTAAATAAAGAAAAATTAATATTTAATGTTGACCATGTTGTTATTTTTGTTTAATTACAACTAGCCAATTAACAGAAATTAATATACTCTCAGACAAATTGCTTTAATAAATTCAAAGTAGCACTTTCGAAGTTCTTATATTCCCTCTTCAGCTTTACACAACAAAAATAATTCTATTCTAATTTATTAACATCTAGATTTAAAATTTATCATAATTATTAAAATAATTAAAACATGTGCCGCAATAAACTAGTTTTCTTATATAATTTTAAAAAATTTTTAAAAGTTAAATTGTTATTAAATACAAAATGAAATTTTTACTAAATCTTCAGTGAAAAATTAGTTTAAACAAAATTTCCAGGCACTACTCAGTTCTCCTGGATCTAAAATGTTGATAGGTTTAATCGATTGTTTTCTTTTTTTTAATAAAGCAAGAGATTCTTCCCATTTTCTTATATGTGGATTTTTCTTGTGTCTTAATAATTTTTGTGCTATCTCAATTTATATTCAGCACCAGAGCAGTAGTGGCTTTCTTTTTTTCTGTTATATAAAAACAAAACAAAGATTTCATCAAAGTGAATTATTTAGATCTGAATATTAGTATCGAGAATGGGGAATACAGAACTAAAGTTTTTAGAAAAAACACATACAAACCATTATTTATTCCCAACACTGAATATGATTCGTGGGAATATAAAATGGCATTGTTCCATGCGTCATTGAATTGGATAAACACACATTGCAACAATGAGGAAGATAAATCCATGGAATTAGACTGAATAATACAAAAAGAACTTAAACATGGTTACACAAGTAGTAGTATCCTTAAACTTTGGAAAGGAATGCAAAATAAAAAGAAATGCAAGTTGGAATGCAGATATGAATTTAAGGAGACATTTAAAATGGAATTAGATTCACTTATGTTAAAGCATAGAAAAAAGAAAAAACCATAGGAAAAAGGATAGTATTTACAAGAAGGAACACAATATTCTATTGTTTGAAAACGACAAAGACCAGATAGGCAAAAATCAAGTCCTGGATATATATCAAATAAAATTCAAGGACATGTATTTACAACAAGAACAACTATATATTAGGAAAAGTGCAAGAACAACTTCTTGCACTTTTCCTAAAAGAATTTCAGAACATAAATATGACATAGAAAAAAAAAAATCCACTACTGCTCTGGCACAAAGAGCTTTAAACAGTAATCTGAATATAAATTGGGATAGTGCAAAAATTATTAAGACAAGAAAATCCACATATAAGAAGGTGGGAAGAATCTCTTGCTATATTAAAAAAGAGAAAACAACCAATTAAACCTATCAACATTTTAGATCCAGGAGAACTGAGTAGTGCCTAAAAGTTTTGTTAAACTAATTTTTCACTGAAGATTTAGTAAAAATTTCGTTTTGTATTTAATAACAATTTAACTAAAAACTTTTTAAAATTATATAAGAAAATTACCGTAGTTTATTGCAGCATGTGTTTTAATTATGTTCAATTTTAAATTTAGATGTTAACGAATTAGAATAGAATTATTTTTGTTGTGTAAAGCTGTTAGAGGGAATACAAGAATTCCAAAAGCATTACTATGAATTTATTAAAGCAATTTGTCTGTGAGTATGTTAATCCCTGCTAATTGGCTAGTTGTAATTAAATAAGTTAAAGTAAGCAGTGAAAGAACATTTGGAAAAGCATCATGGTTGTTATTTTTGATAATGATAATTACTATGCAAATTGACTAATACAAAATTTAAATGCTTAATTGGGACAACTTTTCGCTTAATTGGGACAGCAGCAGAAAAGGAATTTTCAATTTTTAATATATTTTATGGATTTTTCGAAAGTATACATTCACTAATCATGAAATTTTTAATTTTTGAAATATAGGGATTTTTCGAAAATATGGCAACACATACATGCACTAATCTTTTCAGAAATGTCAAGAAAGGATTTTACACTCAAGTAAAATTGCTTGGCTGAATAAAATTAAAAGATTAATACAAGCTATCATAGAGCGCATCTAAACTGTCATTGATGTACAATCCCTTGATTTTTTGAGTGCTGCGGTATACTCTGGCACTGAAAAAATTGAACCCTTCTTCAAGTACAGTATTCAGTTTCAGAAAGATAGGATAATATTCTTACTCAAGATTTGAGGTAAAGTTGGAACTATTAAATGTTTTTAATGCGGACTGACTATCTGAAAGGTTGTATATACATTTATTAACATATCCTCTATCAAGTTTGATTTTTGCATATATAGAAATAACAGATTTCTCCTGATAGCAATAAACTTTTCCGCAGTATAAGGTATGGTTGTTCACTCATTACCGCTGTCCTTGCATGTACAGCTTTTGGAGTTTTTATATAACAGATCATCCATTCATGGCACTACTCCCAAATCCACTTTTCCACATTTAGAAAAAGAATACTGCAAGTTGCGAAGAAAGTGCCGTGATCCTTATCATCTAAAATTGTTATTGTGTGACGCTTCCCATTCAAAAGAAAAATGCTTTTTTTTAGTCCAAGAAATTCTTCTCTCACAACTATGGAGATTTTAATAGGCCTCCTAGATGCTAGGAATAACATTTTTTGCAAGGTTGTTTCTTGAATACTTTAAAGGGTTTCAAGACCAGCAATACTATTGTCCTCGTAATACTGTAATGCTTAGAAAGCTCATTCTTGAATTTTCGTCGCACATGTTTTTAACAGTACTCTCTGCCACTAAATTATAACATGATGTATAGGAAATAATGAGTTCCAAAAACCATAGTTTTAGTTTCCAAGTCTTTCTCATAATTCTTCGATAAGCCCATGCGGGTTACAGTTTTATATAATAACGAAATCTATCTCATCTTCCATCGTATCGTTGATTGATTTGATCAATGGATGCAAAGTATAATAATGGACTTCTACTTACCTGAATATCAAATCAACAGTTTCTACTCAGATTTTTCACAGATTTAGCTGTATTAGCTGATTGTGAACACTGATCTTCATTTTTTAACTTGATGAAAAAAAAACAGGCACGAAATTATGGACCGAAAGGATAGATAGTATAATGTAGAGTTTTCAACGACAGTGATTTGGATAATCAGCCCTGTACTGCATATTTTAAAAAATTTTATTTTATAATTTATCAGATCACATAAGAATATCCTGCATTTTATTAATAAAAGAATGCAAGGTGTTTGCGAAGTAACTGTCAAAGTTCCTTTTGAAAGATGATAATTAGTGATACAGAATATTTTTATTTTTATCTTTAGCAAGGAAAATGCGTGAAAAATAATAAGTAACTAGGAAAAAAACTAGTTTGACAAATAAAAAACAGTTTCTATCAAATCCGTAATAGAAAAGAGAAAAGAACAATTAGAAAGCAATAATGATGAAATTAAAAATTCTTAACATTTTGGAGAATTTTCGGTTTTAAACTGACATTGGAAGGCAAACATCAAGCAAGATAGGTTATCCCGAATCTTGAATGTTGTGACTAAGTGTGTTCCTGATTTTGGAATACCTGATATAATGAAGTTGAAGAGGTGAAAAAGAAATCAAATATTTTTTTCTTAAACATAAAAAATAAGAATATAAATTCAGCAAGCAATATAAATGTATTTATTTATCATCCTTAGAAATTCTTAATCATTGTAATCCTAGGATTAGTATTATCATACGTTTTTGACACTTTTTAAAGAAATATAAACAATAGCAGAATTAAATAGTAACTAGGAAAAAAACTAGTTTGACAAATAAAAAACAATTTCTATCAAATCCGTAATAGAAAAGAGAAAAGAACAATTAGAAAGCAATAATGATGAAATTAAAAATTCTTAACATTTTGGAGAATTTTCGGTTTTAAACTGACATTGGAAGGCAAACATCAAGCAAGATAGGTTATCCCGAATCTTGAATGTTGTGACTGTGTTCCTGATTATGGAATACCTGATATAATGAAGTTGAAGAGGTGAAAAAGAAATCAAATATTTTTTTCTTAAACATAAAAAATAAGAATATAAATTCAGCAAGCAATATAAATGTATTTATTTATCATCCTTAGAAATTCTTAATCATTTTAATCCTAGGATTAGCATTATCATACGTTTTTGACACTTTTTAAAGAAATATAAACAACAGCAGAATTAAATATACTCAGAGGCACTTTGGGCAATCAATATATGACGGCTTACAGAATAATGACACTGCAGAGCAATTGCACTTGCATTATTCCGTCATCTTAAATTGCACGAATAATGATTATACAGTACTTCTATTTCAAAGAGCTTCCTGCTGTTCCAAAAAATTCCAAAGTTATGAATTTCGGAATTTCGCATTGCGGATACTCAACCTGTACCAAAATTATTATTTTCCCGAGTAAATTTCATTTTGCCACACAATTTATGCCAGAAGCTGCCACACAATATTTTTTTTCATAGGAGGTTCTAAGGCCAACAATGATTTTTCAAAAAAGTTTTTACATAAGATATAGGATTGCACTAATGATTATACAGTACTTCTATTCCAAAGAGCTTCCTGCTGTTCCAAAATATTCCAAAATTATGAATTTCGGAATTTCGCATTGCGTATACTCAACCTGTAAAAAAATTATTATTTTTCTTATCAAAATTTGCTTTCAGCAAATATAAAAAATACATTATTTACATATTATGAAAATTTTTAAAAGAACAAAACTGAATTACATTAGTAAGAATTTTATAAATTTAATAAATTACACAATCCATGCAAACAGACAAAGCATGCCCCATTCCCAATATTCTTGAAACAATACTTGATTAATAAATTATTATAAATGCCGTAATAACTGCATATAATGATATGGTACTTGAAGTTCCCTCTCATCACATAAATTTTGCGATGTAGATAAAGAAACTTCAAACTGGTCTGACATACAATATTGAACTCTAGAAAGACCATAAGAAAACTATTTGAAATATATTTCAAAGTTTGACAAAATGTAACTAATAATTTTAATCAATCTCTCATATTTCTTATACTATATATATCATGTTTCCTATATAGTATAAGAAATATGAGAGATTGATTAAAATAGATAATTAATAAATTATTATAAATGCCGTAATAACTGCATATAATGATATGGTACTTGAAGTTCTCACTCATCACATAAATTTTGCGATGTAGATAAAGAAACTTCAAACATACTACAATATATAGTTACCACAAAAGTAATTCAAAATTAATTTATAAATTAATTTCTAATGAACTACGAAAAGGAAAGAACTTATTAGAAAATTATATTTATCTTGAGATTTTTCGAAATTCCTGCGATTATGACTAGAATAACATTCATTTTCTATAAAAAAAAAAATTATTAAATGAAATACAGTGGACCTCTTATATCGCGTTACCCAATAACGCGAAGAAAAAGAAAAGCGAAACGGGATTAACAAGTAATTTATTGATTTAGATAAATTTTACATTTAGAAACACTTTTAGATTTTCTGTTTTCTTTCAAGCGTATCTTGTTTATGTATACACTCTCTGTTGACGAACCAATATTCATAAAATTTGTTTTTTGAAGATTCATAATAGTTCATTTAAACTCGCTAAAGTAAAATGTTGCCCTGGTTCATTAAAAATCTGAAATTCCTTTTCTTCATCATGACTAGAATCAAAGAAATTTTGTTAATTATACTACAGTAATTAAACAATGACTTACACAGATCATGTATTTTTTTTAATTTAACGAAACATTATTTAAAAATATTTAAGTTCAAAGCAATTTAATGAACTGTATGAGCATATTAAAAATTATATTATAAACCTATCCCATCCCCTTTAGACAAATATCATCGATTCTGAATGTCAAAGATTTGTTAAAGCATAGAGAACGTGATTTTGTGTAAAATTTGACCACTACATTCATACTGCACTCAGAAATTATTCCAAATATAACCAATATGGTTCGTATAATGCATTTTCCTATAACATGGAACCTATCCACGCGTTGTACATGAGTGGAATATATAAACGTCTGGATAACGAATAATATAAAATTTGCATTTTTTTATTTTAACACATATTGCACGCGTATTTTCAGTATGGTTAGGTTAGGTTAGTTTTGTTAAGCTGCCATATCCTCATGGTATATTCTGTATCTGGCAGCGGCTACATAGAGAGCCAATAAAACCGGTATTGCAATTGCAACCGGTAAATTGCAAATTTTTGCCTCAAATTCTTACCGGTAATTCTACTTTGATTTTACCGGTAATTTGCCGCCACATTCATACTGCACTCAGAAATTATTCCAAATATAACCAATATGGTTCGTATAAGGCATTTTCCTATAACATGGAACCTATCCACGCGTTGACATGAGTGGAATATATAAGCGTCTGGATAACAAATACTATAAAATTTGCATTTTTTTATTTTAACACATATTGCACGCGTATTTTCAGTATGGTTAGGTTAGGTTAGTTTTGTTGAGCTGCCATATCCTCATGGGATATTCTGTATCTGGCAGCGGCTACATAGAGAGCCAATAAAACCGGTATTGCAATTGCAAACCAATTGCAAATTTTAGCCTCAAATTCTTACCGGTAATTCTACTTTGATTTTACTGGTAATTCGGTAAAATATGTACATAACTGTAATAAACTTTTTTGTACTTATTCGCTGGGCCGCGACAGCACTGAATTGTAGTAGAGACGCTTTGTGGGTTAGCGCATGCGCATCACTATTCACTACAACTAGAGGGGACAAATTCCCCTGCCCTATAAGATTGAAGGGCCCGGGCTGCTTCCTAACAATAAGAATTTATTATATATATAGGCCCGAAACCTGGTTGGTACCGGGCCCGGGATTTCACTCGGCACCACTGTACGTAGGGTGCAGTTGCACTTGCTGTTAGATTAGGGCTGTGAGGTGAGGGCCCGGGCTGCTTCCTAACAATAAGAATTTATTATATATATGGGCCCGAAACCTGGTTGGTACCGGGCCCGGGATTTCACTCGGCACCACCGTACGTAGGGTGCAGTTGCACTTGCTGTTAGATTAGGGCTGTGAGGTAAGCTAGAGGATGACATAAACTACGTTCACTCTGTTCTTCTTCTTTCCCAAGACTTGATTGTCCCATTCAAATGAGGTCGGCATTTTTTATTCTAACTCTCCATGTATCTCTGTCCAAGGCGTCCTCTTCCCTCAATCCCTTCTCTCTCAAGTCCTCCCTCACCCTCTTTGTCCATCTAATTCTGGGACTACCTCTCCTTTCCTTCCCACCTATTTCAAATGGGGTCGGCATTTTTTATTCTAACTCTCCATGTATCTCTGTCCAAGGCGTCCCCTTCCCTCAATCCCTTCTCTCTCAAGTCCTCCCTCATCCTCTTTGTCCATCTAATTCTGGGTCTACCTCTCCTTTCCTTCCCACCTATGGTCATTTTGTTGACCTTTCTACCCACATATTCTTCACTCCTTCTTCTTATATGCCCGAACCACCTTAATTTTCCTTCCTGGATCTTCCTACTAACCGGGCTTACTTTAACTGTACCTCTGATGTAATCATTCCTTATTTTATCCATTCTTGCTACACCACACATGAATATCAACATCCTGAAAATGTTAATTTATATATTGCCGATGTTACACTAAAATTCATGCTGGACGAACTAACTGATCAGAATATAAAGTCGAGTAATGAACTTAAGGAGGCCTTGATATATCGTATATAAGAACTACGAACTGTTTATTCAGATATTTTGCAACATCCACTAAAATTCATGCTGGACGAACTAACTGATCAGAATATGATGTCGAGTAATGAACTTAAGGAGGCCTTGATATTTGGTATATAAGAACTACGAACTGTTTATTCAGATATTTTGCAACATTTTTTCGATTCTAATCTTAATAAGTGGGAAGATGAAGATTATGGAATTTTTAATAAAACCAGTAAAACTACAATCGGAAATAAAAACGCGTAACTGAAGGCATATATTCGTGCAATAAAAACGATACACATATTACTATCGTCAGCAAGATTGAAACAAAAATAATAAATGTTGCTGATTCCGAAAATTCAGGTGTCGGCTGGATGGTCGCGGGGTAAAACTATAGCTTACTATCCTCAAGACCGGATTCAAAACCGGTCCCACACCTACAGTTTTTCAGGAGTGATCCGAGCCCGACCCGTTGAACCCCATCCTTTAAACATCCTGTCGACCCCATCATGGGTGTCTATAAGTGGCTTCCGCCAGATATAGTATATCCCTCATTTGATATGGTGGCTTAATCTATCTAACCTAACCGAAAATTCAGTATGCACAATTCCTTTGACATATGCAATTAAATTATCCGTGAAAAAGAAACTTAACTTATTGATTAAAAGAAAAACAGAATTACATCATGATAATCCACCTCTAGTATAAAAAATAAAAAATATTAATAAAAAAATCGTTTAAAAAGAACTGGAGTATTTTCAACAGGAAATTATAAAGGAGAAATATACTTAAATAGTATACGTTTCTTTAATAATTATTAAATCAACACCTGTGGAATCTGAAAGAACTTTTTCTACGGAGGGATTATTTTGTACAAAAATTAGATCACAATTAGGAGATCAAAGTGTTGATCAGCTTTTTTTTACGTGCTTATTTTTTAAAACATGTTGGTAAATATATCACGTATTTAATTATATATTTATAATTGTTAAAAATTATTCAAGTACAGTATAAGTATTACTTATACAGGGTGAACCAATAATAGGTGGACAATAAATAAGTTTACTATCCAAATTTACTCTCCACCTACTTTTGGTTCATCCTGTAATTTGTTATAAAATTATTGAATTTTATTTATATTATTTATGTTCAGAACACAATTTATTTTAATATACTTTTTTCACAGTTTATAAAAATCAAATAAAATGTTTTATTATTATGAATTTTTATTTTATATTTAAGGTTTAAGAATTGCCGGCAATTTCGGTATTGTTTTGTTTTGTTTGAAAAATTTACCAAATTACCAGTAATAGAAAAAGTCGATAAATTTGCAATCACTAATCATCTCAACTTGTTTAGTGATAAAAGTGCTAACCAGTTCGATTAAAATCAGTAATTATTGTCTAAAATTAAATTAAATTGATTAGAAAGTTTTTTACAGGGAAGCATGAAAAATAAAAAAATTAATTTTTATTTTTAATTTTTTAATTATGTGGCAATTAAAAGTAGAAGCTTGATCATATATTTACTTCTGTTGAGCTTAAAAAATTTCAAATTGTTTAAATACAGCAATTTGGCTTATTAATTTTTCATAACTTTCGCATATCTATGATTACTGTCCAGCCAACTTGATGTTATATTTTTCAAAATGTGAGTGTCAGAGTTTGAAGAGTTCTTAATGAAAATTAAAGACGGGTATCTAATGAATTTCGTTCTTCCCGAAATCTGGTTTAAATTGTTCTATTATTTGTTTCTATCTTTACTGGATTCATGATACTTGGTAAAAAAAATACCAGAAAATTAATCTGTCCTGATCAGTAGTAGTAGGAACAGGAATCCGTCTTAAAATAAATTATATCATAATTATTCTTAAATAATTATTTTTATGGAAATATATGTTTAAATTGTTCTATTTAAAATTTACTGGATTCATGATACTTGGTAAAAAATCCCAGAAGATTAATCTGTCCTAATCAATAGTAGTAGGTGAGTAGTAGGAATAGGAATCCGTCTTAAAATAACTTATATCATAATTATTGCTAAATAATTATCATATAATTATTAATAATTATTTTTATGGAAATATATGAGAAATGATGTATTGCAGAGCATTCAACATGAGAGATACTTTAAAAATGTTAGATGAAAGAATGAAGAAACTAGTGGAAGTCAACAACAACAGGAATCATTAATGATACTAAAGAAAATCTTTATGAGGATTAAATTGAAATATATTAGAGAATTAAAAACATTTTCTTAAATAATTGACTACCCTCATTAAATATATTCTAAGCTTTTAACTCATTTTTCAAATTTGAATTGAGATTATTCAGATTAGATTGAAGATGAAGGAATGAAGAAACTAGTGGAAGTCAACAACAACAGGAATCATTAATGATAATAAAAAAATCTTTAAGAGGGTAAATTTATGGAAAAATTTCTCCCTCAAATGGGGAAAACTGCGAATAAGCAAAGCGCGAATGCTGAAAAGCTGTACAAGACAAGTCGGACGTGAATAAGCGAATCTGCAAATGTTGAGGCCCTACTGTATATAAATTATTTAATATTTATTGTTATATTATTTACTGAAGTAGTTCAACTGTACTTGAAGAATTCCTCGAAGATTCAATCTATATATACAGTATATAATTTCTTACAGTCATTTATCTATTGTATAGTTAAATAATAATAAATTACAAGCATGAAAAATTTTTTTTTATAAATTTATTATTCATTGCATTCTTTTGAAATAGTGCATGTTGCAGGATGATACTTATCATACAAACATATAAAACATAAATTTAAACGGCATTTACTATAACACACATGAAAGAAACATTACCATATGTGCAAGGTGTTTTTAACTTTTCAAATGAAAAACAAACTTCATTAATATTAAAAAAAATGTTCTGTTCAACACAAACTCTCGAAGCGAACCATGCATACTTTAACATCTCGGAAAATATCGATGCTGATACTTGATGATGTACAATTGAATGAATTTTTATATGATCTTCCCGAGATGTTATTTTGAGTTTGTTTTGAATTAAATATGAACAATGTTGGAGTTTTTTAATTATATTTTAATTGGGACAAAATGGCTTGGCCTAACGTGTCCCAATTAAGCAGAATCCACTGTATATGTGTTCAAATATATTTACATTGTTTTACTGATTTTTTAATATAGGGTCCTTTTTTAACATATGCTCAGATCCCACACTAGCTTAATCCAGCACTGCAGGTACAGTCGGTTCTAAAATGTATTGCAGGTTGCTCCTGGAGGATGAGAAACCGGTTGTTGTTCGATTGCAGCTCCAGGAATAGTGATGACGAGTGTATTGACGTAAAATAGAATCGTCCGTTGTTATAGGAAATAGGGGGGAAAGCTTCAGAATGGAGGAAGCGATCATAAAGACTGAGGCGACATAATTAATGGCTCAGTTACTATTAAGAATTCGCTTTAAAATAACAGTTTGTTATTATTATTATTTTTATTATTATTTTTTAACAGAGATAAACATCGAAAACTGTAAAAAAAATTACGGTAAGTGAACTTTTCGATGTTATTAGATTATAAACATAGTTTCAAAAATTTCAGAAGATATTTCATAGAATAATTTCAGATGTTATAGCCTTATATTTATAATCGGGATTATCTTTCATAATATTTTGGTATAGGCCTATGTCATGTTTAACATATCGTTGTTTTAATGTGTGCGACAGTTTTCTGTATGACAGTAAATTTTTTATATGAATCATGTGTTTATCATCAAAGAACGAAAATTACTGTGTATCAATCGAGCATACTATAGGAAGATTATTAATGGTTCACAATTGTCATAGTTGTTTTACCATCAAAATTTCTGTAAATAATTATAACAGTTTATAAAAAATTTTCTAGAAACTATTTTAAATAAATTCTTATAATTAATTATTATTAGCGGTGAGCTTATATTTTCGAGGAGAAACTGTTCCTCTTTCAGCATGTTGCGTAAGAATGTGATACACAGTTCTTTCTGGGACTTCAAAATAACAATATCTTTTATCGTCATGCCGTTTTGTCTGGTTTCTACTATTAACTTTTTAATTTCTTTTGGTGTATGTCGTGGCATTATTCTTTAGCACTGCTTTCACTCTGTAGATTAGCTGTCCTTCGACAAACTTCGACTCAACACGTTATTAGAATGCTTTGAGTGTTCTGATCGCTTAGTTTTTGTGGCAATTCTTGTCTCATTCCATTATGTTCTTGTATTACTAATACTTGCCGGAATGTAATAATTATTTTGAATGAATAAAATCGCATTTACATTGCTCTTGATCCTATCTAGTTTAAAAATAAGTCGCTCTTTCATCAACCTCCCATACCCGATTCCTACAGCAACCATAATAGAACGGCTGATCACGCAATTTGCACGTCAACCAATGCTAGACACAATAAATGCACTGAACTCCGTGGTTTGTGCAAATGCCGAACTGTTTCCTGCTACCTGCAATACATTTTAGAACCGACTGTACATGTCACTGTTTTGCCATTTACTGAAGTCATAACATCAGTCATAATCAATGGCACTAATTTCTCACTGCAAGTTGACTTTGGATCTCCATATACCATATTTTTGGAAGAAACAGCGAAAAAGAAATTTGAAAATAAATCATTGAAATTTGTCCATTCAGTATAATCCTACAAGAATATTCCAGTAATCATTTTGAGATGAAAGGTTATTGCTGGGTTAAATTCACATTCCATCACATTACGAAATATATCTTCTATTAGTCATGGCCAAGGGAAAAGAGCTAATTTATTGCGGCATAACTAGTTTAGAGCATTGGGTAACAAATAATGGGGATTAATATCTGTCTGGATTCTACTGATTCATTGTATTAAAATTTATAGAGCTATTCAAAGATGAACTGGGGCCTATTCATGATAGAATAATATTGTTGCAGTTAGATCAAAGTATGGAGCCAATTAGATGTAAATCACATCATGTGTTAGTATCTTTATCTAAAAATCAATGAAGAATTAAATAAATGGATTAAACAGGGAATTCTAGAACCCATAGCTGATCCTGAAAGGGCATCTCCCATCATTCCAATTCTGAAAAAAGATGGTTCAATGCATATCTGTGGGAGCCATAAGATAACACTTAATAACAAGTTGTGTTAATGTGCCTTCAATTAACATCATTAGTTATCTATTGTATTTGATTAGTGGGGCAACCTGATTTGCCAAAATTGACTTAATATAGACATATCAATAGTTGCTAGTCAATGATGTTAAGGTGTAAGATAAACTGAGTAAGGATATACTCAGGGTTGAATGAATGTGCAGGAGAATAGATTCCACTTATAGATTTCAGGACACACAGATATGATAAGAAAAACCTAAAATTTATTATATTTACAACGATTATACAAGAATTAACTTAATAACTAAACTTAACCTAAAGATCTATACAAAGGATGATGAGTTAGGATGTTATCACAAAATTTACAAATTAATAATAAAAATAAAAAGTTCACTTGTTTAATCTTCTTTTGTTGGATGTGATGGCGAAAGTTCTTTATGGGAGAAGTTGCACTTGAGATGATGTAGTTGGATTCTCTCGCTAAGAGATTTATCTAACACACAACGTTGACCGGTGATTAAACTTCTGAAAACACACATGCACACAGTTCTGAGTCCCAATGAAAAGTGATCACAGGTAGTAAAGGAGACGAGGGGCTGTCTTCCTAGAGAAGCGCCCTCTCGTGACAAAATTTTTTTTTTTTTTACAACAAAAAAAAATATAACTAATTAAATAAACAGTAATTAATAAAGACAAGAACAAAAAGAGTGCAGATAACATAATAATTAATAATTTAAGGTAGAATACCACATATGCCCCCCAAAAATACACACAGCATGGCTAAATATTCTTTCCATATTGATGAAGATGAGCATATTTGATTCGCTTTCTATGAAGGTTGTAAGAGTGACTTTGGGTATGGCTAGAATTATTGTCTGTGACATCAGGTTGATTGAGGTTTGGGATATCACTACTAGGTTACTCTCTAGTTTGCCGGGACTGGACGTATCTTGGGTAAAGGTCAATATGGTCATGACTTTCATCGGAATCTTCAAGAACATGAGGGCTAAAGGTTTGGACATCTCTACGGTTCTGTCTGTGAGGACTGGATGATTGACAGCTTCTAGGGTTGTGTGTCCGATGGAGGTTATCTTCGAAGAAACGTTTCAATCTCTCAATATGGACAGTGTGAGAGTCATTTGAGCAAATTCCTTGTATGGTGACGACAACAGGAGAGATGATCTTAGTCACGCAGAATGGGCCGATGTATTTAGGGGCAAACTTTTCTTTTCTTCTCCCTAAAGTTGGTCTTCTAAGAAGCATACGGTCCCTGATGCTAAAACTTTTATTATACCGATCTTTATTTCTATAGTTCCGGTATCAAGATTTATTTTCTTCACTTAGGACATTAACAGCCAGATGGATAGCTTGGAGAGAATCACATATAAATTCCTTACGCTGGTTGATGTTAGTTGTTTCGAGATTTTCAAGGTTACAATTTATCCCAGGAACCTTGGGATCGAAACCATACATTAGAAAAAATGGGGTATCATTTAATGAGGTGTGAATGCTGTTGTTGTATGCAAAAAGAGCGGGAGCAATCAAGTCATCCCAATCCTCTCTTTGGTTGGATATCTTTCCAATGATATTTGCCAACGACCTATTTATACGCTCCACCATACCATTGGAAGTCGAGCGGTAGGCAGTAGTACATTTATGTTTAATGTTTAAATCGTGGCAAGCCTTATTCATAAGGGATGAGTTCAAGTTAGGTCCTCTATCTGAAATGATGGTGTTACAGTATCCAAATTGACAAATTAGTTTAGAAAATAGGATGTCTATTATTTCATCCGAGGTCTGACGGGAAAGAGGAGCAGCGATGGTGAAGCGAGTAAACATATCTATCATTACAATGACATAATGATTTCCCTTTCTCGTCTCAGGCATTGAGCCCATGATATCGATAGTTACAACATTAAAAGGTGACTTAGGAACTGAATAAGGTTGGACAGGTGCTTTGCTGATGCCCAGATTATACTTCTGGCAGGTGTGACAATTCCTAATAAATTTTGAAACCTTTGTTCCATGTTAGGAAAAAAAAATCCTTTCCTAATGGCCCATATAGTTTTATCGAAACCTATATGACCAGCTAGCCTGTCACAGTGGTGAGTTGAGATAACTTTTTCCACCATTCCACTACCTATGCAAATTCGTAACGGTTTACGAGAATCACCTTTCTGACTGTGGATTAGTAAAAGTTCATTATCGAGTTTGAATTCACCAATGGACATACCATCATGTTCATTTCCTTTGGTAGTGTTTGTTAACGCTCGTTTTATTGGGCCAAAAAGTTCATCATCATCTATAGAATCACGTAATTGATTCTTTAATTCATTATCAAGCTCAGCAGTTACTTGCCGAAGTTCATTAATGCTGGTCGTGCATTCAGAGCTATGGGAAAGAGCGTCAGCCACAATGTTTTCACTCCCCTTTATATGTGTAAGTTTAATGTCGTATTCAGAGATTTCCATAGTCCACCTCATAAGACGTCTGTTGTGGTTGTCCATTCTATTTAAAAAGATAAGAGGTTTATGATCAGACAAAAATGTGAACAGGACGACCTAGAATGATATAACGGAAATGTCGAAGCGCAAGAATGATGGCCAAACATTCCTTTTCAGTGGTAGAATAATTTAAGATACTTCCTGATAAACGTTTGGAGAAATATCCTAAGGGAGCGAGGTTACCAACAAATTTTTGTTGGAGAACAGCACCAATTGATTTATCAGAAGCATTAGTGTGTAAAAAGAAGGGCTCCTCAAAGTTCGGGTATCTCAGAACAGGGGTAGAAGTAATCATCTGCTTTAAAGTATAAAAACTCCTCTCGCATTTGGAATCCCACAGAAACTTCCTCTTACTTTTGGTAAGATCAATGATGGGGGATGCTACTTCAGAGAAGTTGGATAAGAAAGGTCTGTAGAAATTTATCACGCCAAGGAAACTCCTCACTTCCTTAACATTTTTAGGGCGTTTTAAATCAATAATGCCACTAATGTTCTCTGGATCAGGAGTGATGCCCTTTTCATTAATAATATGGCCCAAGTATTTGACTTCCTTAATGAGAAATTTGCACTTATTGGGTTTTAGGACAAACTGATAGGATGAAAGACACTATAATATTTTGTCGATGGCTGACATTTGTTCATCAGTGGTTTTAGAAAAGATCACAACATCGTCCTGGAAA
This sequence comes from Olivierus martensii, assembly GCA_000484575.1. NCBI lineage: Eukaryota > Metazoa > Arthropoda > Arachnida > Scorpiones > Buthidae > Olivierus > Olivierus martensii. The sequence goes on along the minus strand of AYEL01075168.1, from coordinate 27,964 downwards.
ATGAAGCAGTTTTTTCCGATGAATTCTTCAAGTACTTCCATCATCACCCCCTGGAAAAATCGGCCACTGTTTTTACCTCCCTGGGCCATATGGCAAAGTTGGTAACGACCCCAAGGAGTGGAGAAAGCAAAAAGCTTCCTACAAGTTTCAATAATGGGAATTTGGAAATACCCGGAGTGCATATCAATTATGGAAAATATAGTACTCCCATTCATTTGAGCGAATATATTGTCAGTAAAGCTTCCTACAAGTTTCAATAATGGGAATTTGGAAATACCCGGAGTGCATATCAATTACGGAAAATATAGTACTCCCATTCATTTGAGCGAATATATCGTCAGTACGTACCATGGGAAAAGGTTTGGCCACTGTAATATCGTTTATTTTCCTTAGGTCAAAAGTGAACCTCAGTTTGCCATTATCCTTCGGAACAATATATATAGGAGAATTATATTCGCTGTTACTCCTTTCAATCACACCTGCTTCAAGATAGTTATTTATCAGCATCTTCAACTTAGGTAAGTAGATTTGGGGAATTCGATATTGCCGAGTATTTATAGGAGCATGACTCACCACTTCAATTTGATGTTGAAAATGAGGAGTTCCTTTAATACCAGTAATATTTTCGGTGAAACAGTTTATATTTTTTTCGATGATACAAGATATTCTCTCTTTGTCATGTCCAGGGAGGTGATTGAGTTCAATTTTATCTAAAATATTGCTTGCTTCCTTAACACTAGTGATTACAGTTTCATGGATTTCTCCCTGATCAGGTTGATCATGAATTTCATTGATTTCAATAAATTTGATGATCTCAACAAGCATTGGGGGCACCTCCTTAAAAATCAATGCCAAAGATAGCATCATAATCAGAATTAGCTTCAAATGGGATTATTAGGAACTCCATTTCTTTACCAAAAACATCAACAACAGCACACTTATTGCAATCAATATAGTTGGATCCTATGCCCTTTATTCCGGTTGGTTTGTTAACCATGTTAATACAATTATAGTTTCTTAAGGTATTAGTCAACCTTTCGTTGATAACGGAGCACTGAGCTCCCTAATCCAAAAAGGGCAAAAATCTTTGTATTACACAAAACAATTTCCTTAAGGAAAAGACCACTTTTGTTGATAGTCGTTCTAGCCAGACTTTCGATCTTTGGCGTACCTTGCTGACTTATAAGGTCGCCGTTCTCTAGTTTAAATTTTTTTTGTAAGAATAAGAGCATTCATTAAACTTATGTCTCGAGTAATCATTATTCCCTCTAAATTTGGACCCTTGTATATTAAAACTCCCCATTACATCATTATTTCTCGTAAGCTCACTTTTTAGGTCACTCATTTGTTGTGCAAGTTCACATATTTGCTTAAGGTCATTAATCTCACTCCTCCAGTTAGTCATGTTAACTTTAGATAAATGACTCGCATTTTCAGTTTCTGGATCACCAGTTTGTTCAGAAAACTTATGAATCTCGAGCTCATTGACTCCGCATTCCATTTCAAGGCAAAATTCGTTCTCAGCAATCTTAACAGCCTCTTCGAGATTGGGTGTTTTCGCCCTCATGACAATCCTCTTTATAGGATTATTTAACCCACGGACGAATTGTAAATGGAGCATCTCTTCACGTTTCTCACGTAGATGAGGGTCACTCTTTATGACTTTCCTAAACTGAAGCTCGAGGCGTGAAAGATAGTCGGAGACATTTTCTTTTGCATGTTGATATAATTGAGTAAATATTCTTAGGGCATTTCCACCCTGAGCGTCTTTTCCTGCAAATTTCTTTAAAAGATCTCTTTTAACCCCTTCATAGTCATCATCGTTTATCTCACAAATGTCTTGGATTTTGGATAAAGCATCACCCCTAAGGCGTGATTTAAGGGCGAATAGCTTAAATCATTCATCCCAACCAACAAGTTTGGCAACATGATCGAGAACCTTAAATAGTTCGCACACATCTGAAGTGTCGTTTTGATTGCTGGAATCTTAACAGCCTCTTCGAGATTGGGTGTTTTCGCCCTCATGACAATCCTCTTTATAGGATTATTTAACCCACGGACGAATTGTAAATGGAGCATCTCTTCACGTTTCTCACGTAGATGAGGGTCACTCTTTATGACTTTCCTAAACTGAAGCTCGAGGCGTGAAAGATAGTCGGAGACATTTTCTTTTGCATGTTGGTATAATTGAGTAAATATTCTTAGGGCATTTCCACCCTGAGCGTCTTTTCCTGCAAATTTCTTTAAAAGATCTCTTTTAACCCCTTCATAGTCATCATCGTTTATCTCACAAATGTCTTGGATTTTGGATAAAGCATCACCCCTAAGGCGTGATTTAAGGGCGAATAGCTTAAATCATTCATCCCAACCAGCAAGTTTGGCAACATGATCGAGAACCTTAAATAGTTCGCACACATCTGAAGTGTCGTTTTGATTGCTGGAGAAGGTCGGAATAATTCCAAGATACCCGGCCACAGGAGGGGGGTTTATTATACGAGATCCACTTGAATCATTAGTATAATAAAGGGTATTAAAATTTTCAGTCGTCATTATTAAATAGCAAATATAATTTACTTAATAAAGGTTAATTTCCTGAAATCAGCCAGTGGAATCCTGTCGCGGATGCCAATGTAAGATAAACTGAGTAAGGATATACTCAGGGTTGAATGAATGTGCAGGAGAATAGATTCCACTTATAGATTTCAGGACACATAGATATAATAAGAAAAACTTAAAATTTATTATATTTACAACAGATATACAAGAATTAACTTAATAACTAAACTTAACCTAAAGATCTATACAAAGGATGATGAGTTAGGACGTTATCACAAAATTTACAAATTAATAATAAAAATAAAAAGTTCACTCATTTAATCTTCTTTTGTTGGATGTGATGGCGAAAGTTCTTTACGGGAGAAGTTGCACTTGAGACGATGTAGTTGGATTCTCTCACTAAGAGGTTTATCTAACACACAACGTTGACCTGTGATTAAACTTCTGAAAACACACGTGCACACAGTTCTGAGTCCCAATGAAAAGTGATCACAGGTAGTAAAGGAGATGAGGGGCTGTCTTCCTAGAGAAGCGCCCTCTCGTGACAAAAGATATTTTTTTTATTGTTGTAAAAAAAAAAAAAACTAATTAAATAAACAGTAATTAATAAAGACAAGAACAAAAAGAGTGCAGATAACATAATAATTAATAAATTAAGGTAGAATATCACAAATATAAAGACAAGAACAAAAAGAGTGCAGATAACATAATAATTAATAATTTAAGGTAGAATATCACAAAGGGGGGATGGGGATGCATTAGATTTGTGATGATAAAAATGTAGGAACAGGAGGGAGTCTTGCAAATTGATACTGTTATAATAGTTCTTTGTTCTTACTAAATATTTGAATGTAGAGGGCACCACTGAACCAGACATTTTGGAATGTGTGGTGAGTCATGTCCACGACCTTCTGTCTGATCGGTCATTCTCCTCCGTCAACCGACGTAGCACCTAGTTGAACAAGGAGACTTCTGTGTAATCGTCTTTTCTGTTCCTGTATTTCATCTAACAACTACATAGTTGTTTCAATGACCTCTCACTATAAAACTGGTTAGTTTTACATCTTTGACTAAAAAATTTTTTTTTATGAAATTTAAAATGTTTATGCTTAATTGAAAAATAAAGATTATAATATAACATGTTTGAAAATACATTTGATATAAAATGTAAGATATGTACTTAGTTGTAAAACATTTTATATCCTCTTGTTTGAAAATTTATTTGGAAGTTATATGAAGAATTAAAGGTTCAAATCCGGGTCCCGCACCTCCAGTTTTTCAGGAAGGTTCCGGGTTCTCCGGTTGAAACCCTCCTCAACCTTCCGGTTAACTCTATTATGGCCGCCACCAGACAACCTTTTCTTTATAGCTACTTATTTCCTATTATATTTATTTATTGGATGTTTTATTTAGTTAAGTGAAAAGATACTTATACCCCAACTCAATCTTTGAAAAATGGGTGTAAGAAATACAAGGGTTTCACCTTCAACAATGCATGTCATAACACCATTCAATGTCAGACATCAATGCCAGATTGAGATCTTGTAACCGTGTTAAAAATTCTCTCTTTTTGATGGAATTGTAAAACATTATAAATGTAATGTTAATTATTATAATTTTAAAGATGAATGATATGATTGTCAGTAATATTCTGTGAATAGAAAAATAGAGATTATCTGATAGATTTATTTAAATGAGCTTGTGAGTCTACATGTAAATCACTATAAGGAGAGTTCTAGTTTTGACTAAGTTTGAAGTTGTAGTGGTTTATCTTGGGCGTAACACGTGTCAAGTTTAGAGTAGAGTTAATCGAAAATGGAAATCAGACGATGTTAAATTATAGTTTATTTTTTATTTGCAATATTTACATTAATCAGTGCACATACACACATACATATATATGTATAAAAAAGAAAACAAGACAACTTTGTGCGCTCTTTGTAGGTATGAGGTACTGGAGGAGATGTGTGTATAGCAGTCAATGAAGAGCAAAAGTGGGGCTACCTGGTGAGTAACGGTATCTTGATAAGACCGGGGAAAGCACCCTCTGCTGGTGTTAGATGGTGCACCACAAATGGTGAAATTGAAAGCAACAAGGCTTAGTGATATTGGTGAATTATCAGTTGACCAGTTAAGTATTTTGTTGTATCATGAATGAAGGTTTAGTAATTTAATTGATTTAAAATTTCTTTTTTCTTTTTGGATTATTCTTTAATAAATTTGTTGTTGTTTTGTTTTGTTAATAAATTTGTTGTTGTTTCTACAAAACTATTTTTTAGTATGCCAAAACTAATTATTTTTTAATTTACTTGTTTTGGCATTTATTCTATATAGTTAAGTATAGTTAAGGATACTAATATATTAATATAGTTAAGAATACTAATATATTTTTGCCATTTTGAAATTCTAACAGGTTTTATGATTGTCTTTAACAACTGTGAAGTTCCATTTGTTTGTTAATTATAATGCTAGAATAATTAATATTTCATAAATTAATTTTCTGATAGAAGTCCTGGCCAGGTGGACTCTGGAATTACTGCAGAGTCATAATTGTTAGATGATAGTTAATAAAATTTGCAGCTTTGTATTTAAAGAATATATGTAACAAAAGTATTGTGCCAATGTAAAATAATTCCAAAACACAATATTCAGCATTAATAAATCATTAAAAATTTAATATTTAATTTTTTACAAAATGTTTTTGGTCATATCATGATTCTCCTCAATGTATTCACATTCAGAATTTTGCAGACTTTCACATTAATAGCAAACTTATACAGTTAATATACAGAGTGATTCAAAAAGATTGTGCCAAAATTTACAGACTTGTAAAGGATAAAATTTCAGTAAAAAAGTTTAACTGTGTTTTTTGATTTAAAAAATGCAATAAGACATTTTTTTAAATAAAAAAATGAAACTCTCACTAAGAGGTTTATCTAACACACAACGTTGACCGGTGATTAAACTTCTTCTAAAAATACATGTGCACACAGTTCTGAGTCCCAATGAAAAGTGATCACAGGTAGTAAAGGAGACGAGAGGCTGTCTTCCTAGAGAAGCGCCCTCTCGTGACAAAAATTTTTTTTTTACAACAAAAAAAAAATATAACTAATTAAATAAATAGTAATTAATAAAGACAAGAACAAAAAGAGTGCGGATAACATAAAAATTAATAATTTAAGGTGGAATACCACAGAATGCTAGCACAAAGAATAGATGAACATAGGCGAGATATATATAAATGTAATTTAACAACAGCTTTGTCGATCAAAGCATATGCAAATGATTTGCTAATAAACTGGGACCAAGCAAAGGTTATTAGATGGCTGAATGCATCAAACCAAGTTACAACATCGGTCAGAAAGCATTCTGAATGAAAAACCAGCTCAGCAGCTCTCTTCAGCATGGTTGTATACCATCGAAAATCTGTCCCCCCCTCCATGCTAATTTTAGTTTTGAATTCAAAAACCATGTTATTAATTTGTATCTACTTTATTTTCTAAAACTAAAACTTTGTATTTGTTTTATTAGTTTTATTAATTTTGTAACCATAGCAACATTCTTTTTAGTTCAACTTTTATTTATCCATTACTATATTCTGTTCTATTTATGTTTGTAACCTAATGAGGGCTAAATGCTGAAAATGTTTGTTGTCTTAATAAATATATTCTACACTGCAAAAAGTGCTCGTTTTATAGATATTTAACTAATATATAATGTATTTTGAAACATCACAAATTGAAATAAGAATTTCCATAAGAAGCCATTAACACAGCCATTCTCATCCTGCGGCCTGCGGGCCACGTGGCCCGACAAGCTTTTTCATGCAGTCCAGAACACATAGTCATGAACTTAATGAAAGTGCAGAATTCTTCTTCCACATGCAAAAAATAAAAATTCTGATATTAAAATTTTTTTTAAATCTTGAAAAATTAGAATTTTCCTAATTTTCTAGGTCCTTCCTGATGCACTCATAAAATTATTTTCACATGATATCAACCAGAGCCGGCCCAAGGCACGATGCAAGTGATGTACAGCATCAGGGCGCCACTGTATGGGGGCACCTTACAAGGTTATTTAGCCATTATTGTCTTTTAAAAAATATGGGGGGTGCTATAAAAGAACTTTGCAGCAGTGTGCCAACTACCCTAGGGCCAGCTCTGACACCAACTGGTTGCCAACTGCTGATATAGCATGTTTTGGCCTGCTTAATGCAGCAAACAAATACATGTGCCCAGGAAAAAAAAGGTTGAGAACCGCTGCATTAAAATATGGAAGATAGGGAACTGGCACAGTTATTTTCAACGAACAGAAAATACAGAAGTGGCATCTGCATTTTATGTACAGTACTCTTATTTTGTACTGGGAGTAGTAATTGAATGATACACTGTGCTGATACTAAAGGAAAAAGGAATATTCCCATGAATATTCTATAAAGAATAAAAGATTTAATGATGGATATGTCTCTTACACTATCTGTCATATTGATGATGTAAAGCCAAGACAAATAACTTAGCCATTATAGATTTATATAAATTAAATGTCAATCGAATGGCTGCATGATAAAGCAATTGCTTATTATCTTGCAGGATTTAGGTTCAAATCACAGTCCCATACTTTCCCTTTTTCAAGAGAGGTTGAAGCTCATTCTTTAACCTTCTAGATGTTGGCAGTTTGTGATGGCAGACATAGTATATCTCATACATGATGTGTCAGCTTATCTGAAGCTAACTCAACCAGATAAATTAAATAAGAAAACAATGTAATTAGGAAAGAATATACAACATTTATTTTAATTTAATGTAACTGTTATTCTGCAAAAATTTTCAATATACAATATTGTGTTGTATTTGGTTACACTAAAAAGACATAAGAAAATGTTAGGAATACAATTTTATCAGTTTCAAAAGATGGTGAATATAAAGGCAAATGGATTTCATTTGTATTTAAATATTGCAGCATCACAAGTATGTATGCAAAAATGTACTGGAAATGATAACAAAACTGCATAATACAAGCCACTATATTAGCAAATGAAAAATGATTCCCAGAACAATGCAAATGTGGAATTTTATGACTCAAAGTGAAATATTGTCTTAATTCTTTTATGATGCAACTTCGAAAAACAAAAACTCAAAACAATGCAAAGTGAGGTCTGGGTGTATTGTCAGTTGATTTTAAATGGAAATATAGTGATCCTATATATGTTTCTGATCAACAATTTGTACATATTCTAATAATCAGCTCTTATCTTTACATATCAGTTAATTTTGGATATCAAATTTTGATAATCTTGTATACTGATCAGCTAGCTTTCCACTTCTGTCAATTGCAAACAAAATTTCTGGTGTATTATGCTCATTTTTATCATTTAAACTTTGTTAAATATTTTTGTTAAGATTTGAAAATGACAGAAATTTTTTATATTATTTTATAATTTTTGTAAAGCAAATACCTCAATAAAATCATATTTTAAAGAAATATGACATGACATGATTATATTCTGTTTACTATCCAGCTTTTTATTTATACTGCAATATGGCATTTCAATGCTGTAAGTCTGGCATTTTGTCTAAAGGAGATATTTCTGTGGGTCAGAGTATAGGACAGTATGTCACATTTACTGCATTTTACAGGAGAGCAGTTTGAAGTTGTTGTTTTTTTTAATTTAATTTTTTAAATTAAAAAAAAAAATTATCTATTTATTTCAATGAATGTCATAGTATTTTCTAACACTTGAAAGTTATGTAGGATTTCAGACAGAGCACAGAGAGAATTTTTTTGTAAGGAATATCCGAAATTATGATGTCACATCACTTGAAGGTGTCAAATATATAACATATTCAAAGAATAGAATCAGATTTTGTTCATAGAATTTAAAATAATAATCATCTAGAGATCATCCTTAAGAAACTAAAAACTAGTGAAGTATTGCATGTTTATCTTTAATTAATTAAATAACTTGTTTTTATTACAATATGTTATCTATCATTTACTTAAATAAAAATATAATATGTACTTATATGTATAATATTACTTAAATAAAATGTATAATAAAAATTATACATTTTTATATGGTCATAATTTTATTAATTTTAATAATAATATTGTTGGATTTGAACTGATTGCAATTGGAAAAATAGCAACTAATAGTTGAACTAACATGTAAGATATTACTGAGTATGATTGTACTCAGGAAAGTAGGAAAATGCAGGTTAAGAGATTCCACTAACTGACATCAAAACACAGATCCTGATCCAACACACAGATCCATCCTGAACACAGATCCAACAGAGATACTAATCCATATGATAATAATCAAAATTTAATCATATTTACAATAATTACAAACAAAACAAAGAAAAAATCTTAATATCTAAATTAACTTAATATGAAGGAGATGTTTGTTTTTTAAAAGAAAGTTTAAGTAAATTTTTTGGAGTTGGCATTGGATGTATAACTGAAGAGGGCACTGTGCCAAAATGCATTTTAAAATACCATGGTTAACTGCTTTATTTTAGGTTTTTGAGAAATTTATTAGGGATTTATATTTTAGTAATTGTTAAGTCATTGCAATGTAAAAAAAGATGTAAAATAAAAGCAATACTACAAAGAAGCCTAAAAATGTATCTTGAATCTTAATATCTAAGCTTAAAACTATATATATATATAACAAAGAACAATGAATTAATTCTAGGTAGTTTATATCTTGACAATAAGTTGAATTGGTAGCAAGTATTAACACATTATAATAAAAATAAAAAGTTCACTCTGTAGATCTTCCTGTAACTAGCTGAATTGGTGAATGTTCTTTAAAGGAGAAGTTGTCTTTGGATTTCCTCATGAAGAGTTTAATTCAACTCATGACATTATTTGATGAATCTTCTTTCTTACACCCACATGCACACTCACCAGAATCCAGAGTCAAAGTGTCTAAATCAAGTTGAAGAGGAGACAAGGGGCTGTCTTCCAGGAAAAGCACCCTCTCATGACAAGGATAAATCATTTACAAAAATAAGTAATAATAAGGGTGAGGAATATAAATAATAGAAACAGTAATTTAAGGTAGAATACCACAAACAAATCTTGTGATGTGATGACAAGTTGTTTTAGAGAGCTTTATTTTGTCAGAAAGTACTTTTTAACAAATATTTGTGAAACTTAAAAAGCATAATATTAGTCCTTGTTAGAAACTTTCTTAACTAAATTAATTGTACAAATTAAATGTAATAATTTCATTTATATTGTAAAGCTAACAAAATTAACTGGGAAAACTTTATTATTTTTGAATGATCTTTTTGATCAGGACAGGAATGGGATGTTATAATTGCCAAATAAACACGTAAACTATACCTGAGAGAGAAACAAACCAAGGAAACCAATGACTCGAGATCATGGATCCTGATTAAAGTAAACTAATATAACTTTATTTTGACAGTTTTCTGTACCAATGCAATGCAAAACATAGTATTTCCCTCTTCAAACAAATGAAGAGCTTAGTTTCATTTTGGTTTATTCTCTTCAGTTTGGCTTATTGGAGAATTTAAAGAAAATAGGAGGAGTAAAAAAAGAGAGAGAGAGAATTTTTAACAGTTTGCATAGAGCTTAGCTCTCTCTCTCTTCTGGCTTTGGCTCAACTCTTTTTCTCCTTCTTCAGCTTTCGTCTACTATGTCCATGGTTGGATTAATGTCATCGTTTTTGTGTTTGTCAGTATTTTTGCATTTAGTTCAAGTAAACTAAAGAAAATATTATTTGGAAAAGAAACTAAGAAAAGCATGAAAAGAAAAAACTCAAAATATATATCCAAATTCACTTTTAAAACTACAAATAATATATTCCCTATTCACATATTCGATTATTCCCGAAAATTTATTTGTAACTACAGATTCGATTTTCACGCTTATTCGCGTATTATTGCTGATCGGCAAAAATGTTGTTATAAATGTTACTCTTACTCGTAATCTCTGTCCTTCTGCCTGAAAAATTATGTATCGTTCTCATTCACAGATAGCAAACAGGCCAAAAATGTATCAACAATTATATTTTTATTAGAATATAAATAAATTATTTAATATTTTTAAAACTTTTTTTTTACAAGAGAAATGCAGTACTTCTATCAAGAACTTATTTTACAGTTTAAAAATTTTTATATAAAAAAAATTGCTTTGAATCAGGTAAATTTGTAAAAATCTTAGCATTAATCCTACTTATTGAACTTATGAATATTTATTAATAGTTAATTATAGGATTGATTTATATATAATTACCATATTTAAATCGAAATCTGTAATTTATGTTAAAATATTTATTTGGAACTATATAAGATTTATGAAAAAGTGTGTCATGTATAACAATACACATCGTAAGTGATGTAAATAAATTATCTGATATTTAATCTGTTGTAAAATGTTTAATGGTGTAAACTAGATACGTTCCATAAAGTAAATAAGTTGTTAGAGTTCACATTTACGTGTCCAAATCTGAAAAATATTAACTATAACTCAGCATTTAACAGTCACTTACAAAACGATGCTAGACAATAGAGGGCGTGTACCTCATTCAGTTCATAAACGAATGTGGCAAGAGCATAATGTACTTGTCATTATTTGCAATTGATGTTTAATCATGCTACTGTAGTAACATTTCTTCACTTTTAATTAATCATACTGAATTAAGCAAGGGTTCAAATTGGTATCGGATTAAAGTGAACTGAACGTTTAATTCTGTTTAGTTATCGTTGCATTTACAAGATGGCGCTACACATATTAATAAAAACTATTTTTGAACATATTTGAAAATCAAAGTTTATTCACCTTTATATATTTTACATAATTCGTTTTTTTTTAAACATATAATATTTCTTTAATGTTTCAACACTTCATTCCGGAATGTATATATATATATATATATAATATAAATATCACACTCCAACACTTTTCTTATACTCTTAAAAAATCGTAAAAAGCCGCGAAAGGAAAACATAAAATACCATTTATAAATTTTATAAACTGAAAATTTCTGTTTTTAGACTCTGTTATACGAAAATTCCTGAAACGGACACACAAATGCATCCTTATGTATTATTATTATTTTTTTTTAAGTTGAAAAATTCTTTTAGAAAATATTAACAAAGACTTTTTTGTTAAGCGGAAGTTTTCTTTTTTAACTTTTAATTATTGCAATTTATTTTGAAATAATTGTTTCGCTGGCATTTTTATATATATACAATAGAAGCTTAAAAAATTTGAACGCGAACAGGCACTTTCCTGGACCTTATAGTTTTTCCTAAAATAGGAATACAGTTACAAACGCTTTTATAGCGATAAATATAGCTTCATTTAAATAAATAAATTTACCGACTCGTGAAAGGACGGGTTTTTTTTTTTTTTCTTTTCTCCTCCTCCTCTTACCGTATATAGTTTTTACCTCTACACCAAGTTTTTTTTTTTTTTTTTTTCTTTTCTCCTCCTCCTCTTACCGTATATAGTTTTTACCTCTACACCAAGTCGGACGTCCGAAATTTAAATATAACAAAAACATAGGCTGCTACGACATCCAATCAGATTACGCCCTATTTAAAAGTAACCCTTTACAAACGTTCCTATTGGTTAACGAGATCATTGAACGATACGCAAATTTAAATTTTTAAATACAGTAACTATTCATTTCTATTGGTTGAAATAAATTTTTTTTTTCATTTTGGTATTTTAAGAAATGCGTGTTGAGATCTGAAGAGATAAATTTGAAAAATTTATCAAATTTTTTTTTATCGTTTTTTTTAGAAGTTTCATACTTCTTGAAACTAACTTGTCGATTCTTCTTTGTTTTCTACTAGCTGAAATAATATAAATTCCATGTTTTATAACCAGTGGTTTAAGTAGTAGTTTATATTTGTGAGACTTACCTTCTTAAGCGCCTCATAATCGCTCCTCAGAATAGCATTTTCTCTTTTGTATTGATTTCGTTCACTTGTCGTTTGTCGCAGTTCGTTTTGTAATTCGTCTAAAGCATCTCTTTCTAGTTCTCTGTAAAATATGCGAATGTTTTGTAACAGACTGTTGTATAAAAGCAGTCACAACGAAACAATAATTCTAACTTACAGCTGCTGATGCAAGTCTTGCATAGCTCTAGTTTCTACTTCCGTCTGTTCTAATTGTTGCTTAAGGTCTGCTTTATGCTGGGCGAACTCCAGTCTGAGTCTCTCCACTTCTGCTTTGAGTTGAGCAACCTGTAAATCCCGATCGCATACTGCCGCCTGTTGCTCCGCCCTTTCTCTTAGTAGCTGATCCCTTTCTTGTTCCAGAATGCCTCTCATCTTCTCCGCTTCCTCCCAACGTTCTAGGATCTAAAATTGTATCGATAACAAGTTTTAAAATTTCGAAAAATATCCTGTTAACATTTTATATTCTCGCAAACTCACATCATTTTTTTCCTTGATTAGCAGTATATTTTCGGCCTGTAACTCGCTGATGTGAGTGTTGATTTTATTGCGACTCACATAGCTATCCGTTAACTGTTCTAACTTCAGTTGAGTTTCCTGTACAGTTGCATTCATTTGCATCATTTGGGATTCGCGGTCGTCTAGTTCTTTCTGTAACTTTTTGATGACTTCGTCTTTGTTCTCCTCTCGTGTCGATTCTCCGTCTTTTTCAACTTCCTAAACCACAAATTAAGAAAAGTAGGCGTATATTTCTAAATTATTTAGGTTAAAAGATTATTATATAGATTAGTTAAAATGAATGTGATTAAACTGTCTTCTTTTCTTAGAATAATTAATTGCGGATGCAGCTGGACACAGAATGATGCACATTTTGCGGTTTAGTTACTTAAAATAGATTTTTTTTCACATTTCCTGAATGGTTTCATCTCATGCAATCTTACATTACAAGAAACCTTTAACTGTTTAGAAACAACTACGACAATAATCCGTCTTGAATTTTATTGCTTAAATTATAAATTTTGTAATTATTATGTTGCATAAAAAATGAATGATTGAACCCTTAGGTAACTGTCGTCAATGAAAATTTTTTTTTTTCAAATTGCTTAAATTTATACATCAAACAAACTTACATTTTGCTCCTCTTTTTGCGCTTTTAATTTGCCATCGTCGTCATCACTTTCTGAATTATCGGAGTTACTCTGCGAAGGAAAATATAACTATAATTTTCTAATATGAATTTAACACTGAAATCAGATGGACCTACCCTATAATCATGTTTGATGATCGACTCCTCTTCGATGCGAAATTGCAGATCTTCTACCTTCCTGTAAAAAAGAAAAGTTGTAGAGTTAAACGACAGCAAAACTTGTAGAATATTAATCATTCCAATACCTTTTCTCCTCCTCTAGTCGTGCTGCTAGTTCTTTCCTTTCCTGTTCGCTTTCGTCCAGTAACTGTCTCAGATATGCTATGTTATATTCACTCTGCTCCATGTACTGATCGTGTTCTAGTTGCAAAGTTTCTAAATTCTGTTCTGCCTGATGAGTAGATATCGATTACATATAAACAAAATCGAAACTTAATTCTTCTTCCAGTGTTTCCCAACCTAGATATGGCACCACCCTTAATGACGCACAGCAGAGTGGTAGATGTATCTTTTCAAGGTCTTTCATGGGCCTCTAAGTTGATATAATTCAATTTCCGCCACTCTAATTCTAGACCGAGACAGTAGTAGATTATCCAGGGATATATAAATAATTAGAATTCTAACAGTACATCTAAATCTTAGTTTATTTTTTTATGCTTAAAATCTTGTATTGAATATAAAAAAGTTCCATCCTCGGTAAACATCGTTAAGAATGATGATGCTCCGGATGGATTTTATTGCGTAGATTTGTTCTAACTGGGAACTAAAGGTAGTTTCGATTGGGAACCACTGGGGGCTAACTTAGCCCGTAAAATCGTACCTGTTTAATTTCGGATGCAGCGCGTGCAATTTCCGCCCTCTCCAAGTCTCTTTCTCTCAATAGTTGCTCCAGGTGTTCTTCTTTCTCCTTGAGAGCTTCCTATAAGTATCAATGACGTCACGCTGTTTTTTAAGGATGATTAAGTTTAAACAGACAGCAGCTGTCTCACGTGTTATGGAAATTTCGATTATGTAATACCAAAACAAAGGAACGATGCGATTTGATCAATCATCGAAAGACACCGATGTCTGTTAATTAAAAAAAATAATAATAATAAATGCATTCGTCCCAGTTTCGACATACTGAAGAGTGTAGCAACTTCTTGACCTCTTAAAATCAATTTCGACATCTTGTTGATATAACAAAATTAGAAAAGCTTTTTCATAAGTTTAAAAATAGGGGTTTTGGCTTATGTGATGTAGGAGGCCACCCATTATGTTTAATGCCAGAGAATTTTTTTCATTTGCAAGATCGAAATTCAAAGAGGCCCCATTTACATCTGGACAGTATCAATTTTGACATTTTAATTGGATATGAGCTATTATATGATAGACACCAGAGGAATCCAACCATAATTTATTTAAATATAAAAATAAGTCTTTTAAACTACTCATCAACCTCTATATATCTTTAAAGAGTCTGTAATGTTTGTTTATCCCCGAGATTAATGCTACTGTATTATTAATTTTAGCTGTCAAGTTATGGTAGAGTCTAAATTTCTACGAATCTTAGAATATTTTCTTTGTGTACGCTTTCTCTTACATTAATATTTGCATAAATTGTGTTAGAATTTAGTGTAAATAATATCATACTAGTAATTTAGCATATACAGCTCATTATGAACCTATTAAGCAATTTAATATTATAATAGTATCTTATCTAAATGTATTTTATTATTTACATAACTGTTATATATATGATAACTTTATCAAAAATAAATCTGGTTTGGTGTAATCTCATAATGCTATTACAGTATTAATTTAGCAACGTCTCTTGTTAGTTTGTTATGACAGCTGCTGTCTTCACCTTCCGGATAAAATAATCAAAACACAGTTTAAAAAGGTTTATCATTCCTTTAAAACCGAAAGTACTCTGCAATAAATAATTGTTTTTCACTTTAACTGAGAGCTTATGACTGTATATTATTTGAAGAAAAAACTCTCTCATAGATAGGTTTTGTGGGTCTCTCTTGCATTAAACTACACTAAAGCCCTGTTAAAGTTAGGATTAGATTTTAATTTTATTACTTTCATTAGTTTTATTCTGTGTTATTTGTCTTTGATTTATGTTATATTTGTTTTCTAATTATTTGTATTATTATTTTATATTAAATAAATGACTATAACAACTGAGTTCCGCTGCTTCTACTGACAAAAGAAATATTATATTATTTATTTATATATAGTTTAGTTGTTGATTGTTTCCACATTTATCATTTTGCTTCTAGAAGCACATTTATAATGTTGCTTACCTAAGCTTGCTCATAGTTTTTTGGTCACAATTCTGATGTGCACTCATCTAACCTTCACCACAGTGGAACAACAATTTAGTCCAAATTGTTCCTGGTGTCACTGATATTTCAACATAATAGACAGGCATGCACATAGTTTTTCGACACTCTTTGACCCCATAATTTGGTGTCAGGGATGTAGTGTCAAAAGACACACAAAAATATCCTCAATAGAACTCCCAATGGACTCTACAGTTTAATTTTTGCATATATAGGTTATCCCAAAAAATGTACTCACTCTTTATTGATCCATCACTAACATTTTTTGTTTTTGTTACAGATCAGATTATTATTATTATTCAATAATACCAAACCCGCAATTCCAAATGCTATGTTAAGCGATATTGTTGCATCCATTGGTCAATGTTATCAACTTTATTTGGAAAATGGTGGAAATCAATTAGAACATTTGTGAACATGCATGAATGTATAAACGATTTGCGGAAAAGACTAATCTACTCAATAAATCATTACCTTTTGTTAATTTAGCCTATAAGATCTGTAAATATGTCAATAAACACCTTGATCAAAGTTAAATATAGTCGATTTTGCTTAATTGGGCCACCAGTTAATTAAGACAACTGCTTTTTGGGTAATCTCAAAGAACAAAAACCAAACTAATAAACTAATACATAATTTAAACACTTAATTGGGACAGTAGCAGAAAAAGAATTTAGCAATACTAAACATATTTTAGGGATTTTTTGAAAGTATGTTTAACACTACATACATTATTATTAAAATAGGTACCTATTTTAATAATAAAGCATTTAAAATAGGTACCTAATTAAATAAAGCATTAAAATAGGTACCTAATTATTTTTTTTTACCTACTTATTTATTTATCTATATTATTATTTAGCAACACTAGTGTGATGTGAATCAGTTATCTATTGTCATGCATCTGGCAAGTATGCATCTGCTTAAGAGTCTCTGTTACTATATATTGTACCTAGGAATATTCATTTATAGTGTCAATTTTATTTAAATTTTTAAAATCTTTGCCAAAATGCCATGAAATGATTTTACACTTTCAAATAAAATTGCTTTTCTGGATAAAATTAAAAGCCAGCCATTTCATACAAGTCATTGTAGACTCACTGATAGAACTGGTGTACCAAAATCTATCATAGTGCATCTCCTATAACAAGAAAATCAACTGTGTGAGGAATGGGCATTATAGAAAGAAATTCCAGGAAAAAAGCAACTGTGCAAGAAGTGGGCATAACAGAAAGAAATTCCAGGAACTGTCCATAAGAAAGCCGTGATGGAAAGGATCCAGAAGTCGAAGAAGCATTAGATCAATGATTTTCTATAATTAGCAAGGAGTGGGCATTACAGAAAGAAATTCCAGAAACATCGAAAAGAAAGCAAAATCTACCATAGCGCGTCTCCTACAACAATAAAATCAACTGCGTGAGGATGGGCATTACAGAAAAAAATTCCAGGAACATTCAAAAGAAAGTGTGATGAATTACAGAAAGAAATTCTGGGAACATCCAAAAGAAAGCGTGATGGAAAAGAGAAAGAAATTCCAGGAACATCCAAAAGAAAACGTGATGGAAAGGATCTATTCCGGGAACATCCAAAAGAAAGCGTGATGGAAAGGATCCAGAAGTCACAAGAAAATCAACTACGTGAGAAGTGGGCATTACAGAAAGAAATTCTAACAAGAAAATCAACTGTGTGAGGAGTGGGCATTACAGAAAGAAATTCCAGAAGATCAAAGCAACTGTGCAAGAA
Source organism: Olivierus martensii (assembly GCA_000484575.1). Taxonomy (NCBI): domain Eukaryota; kingdom Metazoa; phylum Arthropoda; class Arachnida; order Scorpiones; family Buthidae; genus Olivierus; species Olivierus martensii. Next base: position 10,247 of record AYEL01075168.1, on the reverse strand, counting down.
GTGGGCATAACAGAAAGAAATTCCAGGAACTGTCCATAAGAAAAATCATGATGGAAAGGATCCAGAAGTCAAAGAAGCATTAGATCAATGGTTTTCCATAGTTAGTGGGCGAGGCATGAATATCAGTTGCCTGGTGTTGAAGGTGAAATGAGAGGAGATTGCTAAAAAAATAATAATTTTTTTGTAGCCTATTATCTACAGGGGGCGAAACGTGCTGGGGCGAATTGTCGGAGGCAAAATGCAGGGGGCAAATTTTCCGGACTCCAGTGCCATATTGCTACTCGCACATGCTCGCATAAGCATATGCATGTCATAATGACTTGTGGATGTGAGATATTAGCGTAAAGTGGCACAGTACATCACACAGTTCCACTATTGTTTAAATGTATGTTGCACCCAGTAATAACAAGTTTATAGTGCTTATCGTGTTTACTCAATCTTTTTAAACATTTAGACATTACAATTAAAGACAACATTTTTAATTATACTAAACTTTATAATTTTCTCTCTAATAAACAATATTTGGCAAGATTTGAGATTACCTGCCAGTTTTTGTGATGTTGCATTTATATACACTATCCACATACAATTATGTGGTGACCAAGTTGGCAACAGATTGGACTGCTATGTGGTGGGATGATTTGATTTCAGATATGTCATGCTACTGATAAATGTGAAAACTCGTGGCAGGTAATTTCAAATTCTGCCCAATATTTTTTTGTGAAACAAAACAAGAATATATTTTATTTTTAAGTAATTTTGAATTATACCAAACTATAATTTTAACTACAATAAATCAATATTTTTTTCATTTTTATTTTTTACCATAATTTTGATATTTTATCCAAATAAGTATATACTATATTTTTAGAATATATGCAGGTATGCATATTTCGAAAGTTGCAACACCTCCACGATTTCAAGTTACGAACCACCATTGTTTACGATTGTATTAACTAACTGATGTTGAATTGATGCATAAATTTTTAATTTCAAATGTAAAGAATAATAATAATGTTCCATTAAATTTATATGTTTGATCTTAGAGTTTATAGTTCTGAGGATGGTTTTGCACTGAAAGGGCTTCACTAAATAAATAATACTGTGTATAATTACTATTGAACAATGCTTGAATTTAAAATATTATGTCTAATCAGGGAAATGCAACCATGGCTCCCTCTGGTTTTACTGATTTTTATATATCTTGCAGTACTACCCTCCCACAAACCTACGATAAAGTAAATAAACCAAATTGACAACTAGATCCCAAATTAAAACAAAACAAAAAATCTGAACCAGTAATAGGACCTTAAAATAAAATTAAAGATGCAGGAGTGCTTTCGGGCTGGACTGCCTCTCTTCAGCTGCACAGAGAAATGGGACATCTGTAAAAACAAGTGTATCATTCCCCTGACACTTGGGATAATTTACACTTGTTTTTACAGATGTCCCATTCTCTGTTAGGTTCTCTGCTAATGCTCATTTTCTTTGCAGCTGAAGAGAGGGCAGTCCAACCTGAAAGCACTCATTGTATTTTTAATTTTATTTTAAGGTCCTATTAGCTAGTTCAGATTTTGCCTTACGATAAAGTAATATGATGCATCTCTCAAGCATTCCCGAAAAAAGGGGTTTAAAGTTTTCCATGTTGTTTATATACCAATTCATATTAAGACTTTAATGAGTGCTGTTGTAGTGCAATGCACCTGGCTTCTGATTACACATCGGAAGGATGTGGGTTCATATCTGGTTTTTTTTAATTTTTATTTGTCAAAACTGAAATGAATTACACTTGTTTTTACAGATGTCCCATTCTCTGTTAGGTTCTCTGCTAATGCTCATTTTCTGTGCAGCTGAAGAGAGGGCAGTCCAACCTGAAAGCACTCATTGTATTTTTAATTTTATTTTAAGGTCCTATTAGCTAGTTCAGATTTTGCCTTACGATAAAGTAATATGATGCATCTCTCAAGCATTCCCGAAAAAAGGGGTTTAAAGTTTTCCATGTTGTTTATATACCAATTCATATTAAGACTTTAATGAGTGCTGTTGTAGTGCAATGCACCTGGCTTCTGATTACACATCGGAAGGATGTGGGTTCATATCTGGTTTTTTTTAATTTTTATTTGTCAAAACTGAAATGAATTATTGTACAATGTAGTTTTATTAATAAGAAATTACTATTTTGTAATTTTATGAACTCTACATTTCTGCAAGCATACAGTGTTTTCATTATTGAGGTCAGGAAACATATTTCATTAACATTTAAAAATAAAGCTCTCCCTTCAGTCAACCTTGATGAAAACTATGCTTATAGAATCATCAGTTTAAATATAGGGGGCATTTAGCCCTTAGGTAGTCTCGTGAATGCTTCACACAATTATACAATTAGTCAAGTGGATGCCTCTGAGGCGTTCCAAAAAAAAATTAAATTATTAGCTTATTTAATTACAAAAATAAAAATATTATATTATTTGTGAATATTTGTAACTTTTTGAATGTTGTTTTGAAATAAACTAACTTTAAAAATTGAAATTTTTCAACAATAGTTGAAAAATTTAAAATTTTTAATGTTGAAAACTAATATCATATTATAGATTATGATATAAATTTATATTTAAAACTTTCCCGTTTTATTTTGTTATAGCATTGCATATATTAATAATATATGCTTCATACATCATTTAAAAGTGCTACAAATAAATTAACTGAATTATATATTCATCAACTAAGTACCATTTTGAAGTTGTAGCAAATATCCTATTTTTAAATATGTACATATGTTACATGCAGAACCCGAAAATATTACATTTCTATATTATAGGCAGTCTAAATTAGATTCAACAAATAGCAATCAGTCAATACTAATTTTAATTGATTGCTATTAAGCTATTTTTACCTGATCAATATATAATCAGATAAAATTATCTTCGCATATGTTAAATTAGTATTCATTGAGGCCAAATTAAGCAAAGCTAATTTTGGTGGAGCTAAACTAGTTGAGGAGAATTACAGATATACGCATTAATCAATTTGACACGCTGTTTTTTTCTAGAAAGTCATCCTATCAAGAATTTGTAAAATAAGTTATTGAAAAGATAAATTTATTGATGTAATAATGGAAAAATATCAAAATGTTTCACAGCAGCATTATATTGATGAAAGATATATGATAATTTGATACAAAAGGTAAGTAAATAGTCGTAATCTAATTTCATTATAATGAACTTAATTAATCAAGATTTAATACATTAAAATCAAATATGGGGAAAAATGCCCAGAAGAAACTGAGAAAATACCATTTTACATTCTATTATTACTATTAAAAATATTCATTATTATTAATAATTAAATGTAAAATAATAATGAATCTTATTGTTATTATTCAACATAAAATATAAAAATATACAACATGAATATAGATAAAACATGCAACATAAATAAAAATTATTATTAAAATTATCAGAAGCTATATTATGTTGAATTTTATTGTGTTTTTACATATGTAGTAAGAAAATCTTTTGAATATGCAGTAAAACCATATTCATTTGGAAGAAATGGACTTGGAATTATCTAGTTTAAATTAACTGACCACCTGGATAATTATAAAATATGCGAATTATTTGAAATATAGTAAAATAATTAATAAGCATTAATTATTTTAATTCAGTAAGCTTATATAAAAATAGTTATCAAATTATGAGAGTCTGTATTTTTTTATTATTCACAAAACATTATATTTTATTTTCATTTTTAAAAATTTTAGCCATTAAATTATTCATATTTTCTTTTACTGAAATATTTTTACTTCCATCGCTTTATTTATATGAACACGCACGTCAGCAGATAAATATGAAAATTTTGAAAATGTTATAATAGTTTATGCTTTAAAAATACATGATACTTTTTTATTATACAGGCTATATATTTATTATAGTTGCAAATTAAAAATAACAAAAATCAAATTTCGCGTAAAATTATTAATAGACAAAATTAGTTTTAATTTTAAACTATTTTTGTTATATAATTTTAAGTCAAAATATAATGCCTAAACTTTTAGGCATAACAAGTATTCCCTAAACGGAACAATTTTTATCTGGCAAAAGTAGTTTGGTCTAAAAGTCTGCCTGTTATATATATAGGATGCTTTTAAGTAGATTGTTATTTAGTCCAGATCAGAGCAAAATTTGTTTTAACTTGAAATATAATTGAATACTGATAAAGAATTAGCCAAAAAACCATTGAGCAAATTCATAGAAATCAAACTATAGCTTAATTTAATTTCAATAATAACTTCATATTTAAAATTAAGTAAGTTTCAATTTTTATGTTTGACTGTCTGAAATAAAAAGTGCCACAAGCCAGAAATCTGCATGCATTCCAGGCAATTAAAATTCTGATTTTATTAAGGAGGAGTGGGGTAAGTGTAGAGCGGTTTTTGCAAAGTTTGTCTTTAAACGCAAGTGTTTTACCTATCATATAAATATTTAACAGGATCGTTAACAATCGCATTGCGCAGCTATTACCGTATAATTCATCCTTGAAAATTTTAAATTTGCTACAAAATCGTACAAAATGTCAGCTACTCTGCACTTAACCCGAAACGGGGTAAGAGTGTACGTAAGAGTTAAAAAAGCTTTGAAGTTTATTTACGCACGCTAATTGGCAAGAGCAGAATTATGAATAAATCTGCTATAAAATGCTTTTTACCGCATTAAGATAGGTTGTTTCGGTTTAGAGTTATCCTTTGTTCAAGAAACAAGGATTGAACTCTGAAATGTGAGAGGCGTATAGTGAAATAAACAAAAATATAAAGTGATGTAAGTACATAGAAAGCAGAATTCGATGAAATATCATCCAAATTCTACAAATACATTCAAGTATTGTATTCATTTATTTAAGATAAATATTGTACATAGTATATAAGTTTAATAAACATAATTCCACATATAAATTTAAAATTTATATTTTGTTAAATAACGAAATATAAGGAAAAATGTTAGGTTATATCTGAAATAAAAATTACAAAGTATTAAAATGAAAAATTAAATTAAAGCTTATTCATGAAACTCTCCGGAAAGCTACATAAATAAAAGTACTTAAAATGAAATTCTTATTAAATAACATATAATTTTTTTATTCTAATTCTAAGATGATATATTTTCCATTTTTACAGGTATTTCAAGAAACACAATTTACTTGAAGAAAAACAAATAATATATAAATTCAATGTTAATTTAATTCATGTTGAATTAATTAATTAATTAATTATTCACTATGGTGAGAAATCACATAAAAATTAATCATATTTGCATCGCTAGAACTGACAGAAAAAAAGTGGTTTAACTTGAACTACGTATTACAGGTTTTATAAAAACGAATTGTATGCTTTAATACTTTTAACAGATGATACATGAATGAAATCTATACTTCTTTATCTACAATTTTGGTTTCTGATAATACTATAATCATTCTATATTGCCATTTAACATTTTTCAAAAAGAAGATAGTCTTAATCTTTAAAATAGCTTTTCAAACGTTGGAATTTTCAATAAATATAATTTATTATAAACAGATCTATTAGATAAACCTCTTAACAACTTCAATCTTTTGTTAATTCTAAAATTATTCAACTTGCTAAGATCACCGCGATATATATCTTAGTTATACCTTTTAAATTTACATTACAAATTACAGAAAAAACAGTATTATAGGGCCTAAGAGAATCCAGATCTTACAAATATAATCATTTTCAATATACTTAACATACCAAGATAATCATGTTATTATAATAATTTTTAACGTATTCAATATGTTCTGAAACGTTTCTGTCCACATCATATAAGGCTAAAAGTATATCATAAAAAAAATCCAAAAATTTTTAATCATGAAGCTGAAAGTTTCTGTCCACATCATATAAGGCTAAAAGTATATCATAAAAAAAATCCAAAAATTTTTCATCATGAAGCTGATATAGTTGAATTATTAATTTTTTGAAGAACGTCAACAATTACGTGAGAGAACATCTGTAAGCTTAATGAGAATTCAAGATACTGAGCTCTAAGTTTTTATATACAATATATATACTTTTCTTTTTATTTTATAAGTTTATAATGTTAAATCTTCTGGTTAAAGGTAAGAAATTTATATTTATAATTCATAATAGATTAAAATAGCATCTTCTTTCTAGATAAAAGCACTTTGACATAAAAAATATTATTCCCTGTATTTAAAATACATAAAATAACCAGAGCTAATCAAAGTTAAGATTTCATTCTTTATACTAACATTATCTCTCTTCCCGTAACTAACATCTTTTTATTATTTTCATTTTACCTAATTTTTTTCCTTTAACATACTAACCTACTAAAAGTCTCAAATTATATTCAAGAAATTCTTTCTCTTCTCTGTTTACGTTAATGATAATTTCTGCGTTTTTTCAATTAAATAGTCATTTAACTTATTTTCTACAGGAAATGGAGTCTTATAATTGGGGCCAAATTGTAAATTCCAAAATATTTGGCAGGCCAAAAAAAGTTATTAATATTTGGCGGGCCAAAAAAAGTGTTATGGAAAAATACGTTCAAATCAATGAAAAGTTAGACAAAATGGAAAGATTTATATTAATTTTATAACAATCATTCTTTATAACAATAATTATTTTTTATTACAAACTGTTTAAAATAACGCATTTTAAAAATAATTAAACAAAAATAACTAAATAATTTCAAATAAAATAATAATAATAAATTCATCAATCTGGAGTATGTGACTTGTGCAATTGTAGTTTTCTTTTAATAATAATATTGAGCCTTGGTTCGGTTGGATGTATTCTTAACACCACTTGTAAATGTTCATCAGTTAATTTTGATCTCAATTTGGACTTATTAATACTCATGATTGAGAAAGTTTTTTCGCATATATAAGTGCTTTCAAATAATGAAAACATATTTGGAAGTACTGTACTTAAACATGAATTTTTTTAACTGAACAATTTTTAATTATAATATGATAATTTACATTTTTATAAAAAGTAAATTTACCTCTATGAATTCAAGATGGCGGATGATCTGCCATCGCGGGCCACATTTGTAGGGTTTGAGGGCCGCATGTGGCCCGCGGGCGCACTTTGGGAACCCCTGCTGTAGAGGTTACATATGGCTTATTTGCAATTTAGTGCAATATATGCTGATGATCTAACATTGTGACGTCACAGCCCAGACGTGTCGGTTTATGACGTAACATTGATGACGCTGTAGATCCGATTATTTGTTACGTCACGATGACGTAACAAAGACACTGTCGCAGTAACATCATTTTGACAGAATGATATCTTCATCGTGTTGTATAAATCATTAAAAATTAGACACAAGCCAATGGATTTCAATTACTAAATACTTCAAATGATAAATAAATGGCAAATTTTTTATTCGAAAAAAATAGGCGACTTTAGTTTTCTCCAATTGCTTGTTATCAATTCTCTAATCATAATCATCTGCAAAACAAACTTCATTGAAATGTCCATCTTTCTTAAATTTTTAATAATGAAGAAAACATAGCAGATAAACATTATGCTATATAATGATCAATTTTTATATATGTCTGAAATTATAATTTTATTAATTTCAGGTATATGTTTTTCCAACACCCTCTTTTCTATCTATTCAAATTTCTCATCTTATTCAATCACTTAGCCATGTTTCTTAATTAAATTAAATCTCTCATTTGCTAAACTATGTTGTTGGTTTAGTAAAAGAGATTCAGTTATTATTCTTTTCGCTGATCTATTAAATACAAAATCATTTTCCTTTTTGTCTCGTTTTCTTCCTTCTGCTATTTAACTGAACTAACAAGTATTATTTTTTAGTATAATATAATTATAATAATACTTATTAGTATTATTTTTTTACAATAATGTTACATTCATTTTCTTCCTCTTCCTATATAGTGGCTAAAACCTTTCTTCAGATTTCTATATCAATTTCTTACTAATCCTTTCATTTTCTTTACTTTCAATCTACTTTTATCCCCCTCTTCCTCTTCAATTTTCTCTTTTTTTCTCTTAGTAATCCCTTTTTCTTCCTTATTCTTTAATCCTTCTTTACCAATAGCTTTATTTTTAACATTATTCTGAAATTCTTTTTCGTTTCTGATTATTAATACTATTCATAATTTCTTTCCATCCTTCCACTTCAATAGCTTTCCTAATTTTCTCTTTATTTTTTAGATCATAGGACAAGTGCGCCGGAGATATCTCTTTGCACGTCTGTAAAAATAAGCTTAAAGATGACTGGGCAAATTACATAAAATATAATCATTTTCTTTCGTATCAAATTATACACGGATCTTAAATAAGGTGGAGTGGGGTAAGTGCACAAGGTTTTTACAAAGTTGGACTTTAAACGAAGGTATTTCAACCTATCGTATAGATATTTGGCAGGGTCGTTAACAATGGCATTCCACAGCTAATACCGTTTAAATCATTTTTTAAAATTTTATATTTGCGACAAAATCGTACAAAATGTCAGCTATTCGCACTTAACCCGAAACGGGGTAAGAGTGTACGTGCAAGTTAAAAAAGTTTTGATGTTTATTTACGCACCCTAATTGGCACGAGCAGAATCAGGAACAAATCTACTATAAAATGCCTTTTACCTCATTAAGATAGGTTGTTTCGTTTTAGAGTTATTCTTTGTTAAAGAAAAAAGGATTGAACTCTTGAAATTTGAGAAAAGAAAGGATTTTAACCGATTGTATAAATATTTGGCAGGGTCATTAACAAACAATCGGATTGCGCTTATAAAATGCTTTTTACTGTATTAAGATAGATTGCTTTGTTTTAGAGTTATTCTTTGTTAAAGAAGAAAGGATCGAACTTCTTGAAATTTGAGAAAAGAAAGGATTTTAACCGATTGTATAAATATTTGGCAGGGTCATTAACAATCGGATTGCGCACCTATTACCGTTTAAATCATTTTTGAAAAATTTAAATTTGCGACAAAATTGTACAAAATGTCAGCTATTCGCACTTAACCCGAAACGAGGTAAGAGCATACCTGCAAGTTAAAAACGTTTTGAAGTTTATTTATGCACCTTAATTGGCACGAGCAGAATTAGGAACAAATTTGTTATAAAATGCTTTTACCGCATTATGATAGGTTCCTTCGTTTTAGAGTTATTCTTTGTTAAAGAAACGAGATTTGAACTCTTGAAATGTCAGAGGACAACTCCGTCCCACCGATTTCGATAGGCTTTAACCTACAGGTTGGGGGCCATCGAAAAGTGACTCCTGTAAAAGAGTTTAGGTCATTATGCCTTCGTTATTAAAAATATCGAGGTCAAATGTCATAAAGCCGGACCGCACCACTTATATGCCTAAAAAACTGCAACTATTTCAACACAAAGTGGTGGTGTAGTGGCTAAGGTGCTTCCATGCGGAGCTGAATGTTGTAAGTTCGAATCTAGCTTGCGTACCTTGTTTTTTTCGAGTGAATAAATTAAAATATTAACAATAAAAGTTCAACGTAAAAGTAAGTTTTTTTTTCGTCATTGTTACGTTTGGCAAAATCACTTTTCAATTATTGTTCGGACTCTTTCTCGCTTTATCACTCTCATTTTCTAATTATCGTAATTCACTATGCGTCGTGCGATATCTAATATATCCATTTGCGCTCGAAGCCTCTTTACGTATGGGGTAGTAGCAACTCGTCGAATTGTTGCTATCCCATACGTAACTATGACCAAAAAAAAATTGATTTTATCTGAAATTTTATTGCTAGTAACATTTTAATTTATTCACTTGAAATAAAAAAAAAAATGGTAAACGAGACTCGAACTCACAACCTTCAGTTCCGCATGCAAACGCCTTAACTACTACGCCAGCGGTTTAGCTGAAATATGACTAATTTTTTAGGTATATAAGCTGCGTGGTCCGGTTTTGACCTCGATTTTTTCAAAAACGAAGGTATAGTGATCTAAGCCTTTTACACGGGTCACTTTTCGATGGCCCCCAACCTGTATGTTAAAGCCGATTTCGATCGGCTTTAACATACAGGTTGGAGGGACGGAGGTTGTGTCCCCCCTTGTGAAATGTGAGGGATGGTATAGTGAAATATGACAAAATGCTTTTTATCGAATAAAAACTGGTTTATACGAAAATTTTAATTGATATCTTTGCATTTACCAATCGTCATCTCGGACAACGTTCGCATGCCGTTCATTTCTTTTGAATAATCGTCCCTGTTGGTTTTTCT
>AYEL01075167.1:0-23679 GCA_000484575.1 Olivierus martensii | reverse complement strand
TGGCTTAGAGAGAGAAATTGTTGTAAGAATTTTTTTCTTCGATATTGGGAGAATTAATGGAAATCGAAATTCATTAAATATAGTTACCAATCTCTGTGAAAATTCGATAAGGAAAACAACTATCAGTTTTGAAGTTTTTTCTGTAGTTCTATATACCGTACTTTAAGAGGTATAATATTTTTTCGTTTAAATATATATTGAATATATATGATTACAACATAATATATATTATAATTATTATATATATATTATGTTTGTTATATATTTACTCTATGTATATATATAAAACAACAAAGAAAATAAAGTATGATAAGAATCAAGTATTTTATAAATAATGAATCAGGACCAAAAAACGTAGAGTTTAAATTTTACATCATTACTAAGGACACCCTGCAGATGTGCATTTGGGGGTTAAAACTAACAGAATCATTAAAAGTTTTATAACTGAATTTTTATTCACTCATTGCATCGACTCGCGTCTCATGTGACATGTTAACGCAGCCTGATGAATGGTTTTGACTTGAAATTAGCATTAATGAGAATTTTTTTAAATTACATAATAGTATGTAGTTCGAAGGTAAATGCATGGAGATCATATGTTAAATATGTAGTTCCTTTGTCGTGTGCGAGAAACGACGCGTTAGCGCAAACATGGTTAGGAAATCTACTAGATATTAATACCTAATAAATGAAAATTTTAAATATCTATGGTTGATTAATTAATATCTGCGGGCGATTTTAAAAATCTGCTTTTTAAAGCTGTTTCAATTAGTTTTTGCCTTTCTATTTATCACTTTTATAATTTACAATATAAATTTTGAAGATAATCAATGAATTTCGAAAATGTGGAATTAATTATTATTTGGTTAATTTTATTTTGACGCTATATAAATTTTAAGTTATTTTAAAAAATATTCTAAGGTTATTAAAATACCGTCTGCTTATAAACAAAAAATGATTAATGAATTTTCTGTTAATTCAAAGTGAGAAAGTTAAAGTGTGTTTGATTTTTTTGCTTGATGAATTGCTCAAGATTTCACGTATATATCGAAAGGCTAACATAAAATTATTATTCAACATATCTACGGGTAAATGTACTATTATCTTCGTTATTATAATCAATGCTTAATCGGATAATTTAGCACTGATTATAATAACGAAGATAATAGTAGGAGGATTCTGTTAGGAAGCAATGTGTTAGGTTAGCTTTTGTTCACAGACTCTTTAAATAGCTTTATTTTTCCCCAACAAAAAAAAAAAATAATAATTATATTGTTAACTACATGCACATTAATTAAAAATATAATAATAATAAAGTAAGAAAGGAAACAATAATGTTGACTATAGCACACACCAAAGCGAGAACAGAACAAAACAAAAAAATTAATTTTTTCTTCTGTCATGCTTGCTTGGAAGTCTTCAGACTTTCAACACCTAAGTGCAGCCCAATAGGGAACAGACACACAAAGAAAAAAAAAGACAAAAACGAAAAATGAGACAAGGAAAAAAAACAACTTCATACATATATAACATAAAAAATACATGCAATAGCGACAAAATTAGATTAACAAAAACAAACAAAATTTGGGTTAATCTTTGAAAACACGGCCACGTGACTGGCAGATATGTAAGTTTTATTTTAAGGATCGGGTGACTTAAGCAGTTTCCTGCTTTTGTCGTTGTCACGTTGCTTGTTTTTTGCAATCTGTCTCGTTATTTAGCGACAGAACCGATCACCGTACTTCAACGATACATGCAACCTTTGGACGATGTTATCAGTGCGACACTTTGGCCTTAACACTACCGATATAGACGTCACCCGATCGTTAACGTCATAGAATGATGCATTTATCATACAACACAGCCAAGTGACCGTTACGTCAGCCAACAGTACATGCTTATTAAAGATGCCAAGCTTGATGTTCAAGAGATGCTACTCACCTGCATTGCCGTGGTTGTCGCCTGAACACTAGAGATGATGGGACTCGTGGATTTCTACAGTAAAAAAAGAAAAAAAAAGCACTTAATCACTTGATCGAATACAAGATCTTAACAATAACACGACATGATTGAAAGAAATTGTTCTCCCTTCCGTTCCAAATACGTCAATTATTTAATTTTGTCACCACTTCTGAGTAGTTTCTCAACAGGCTTTCAGTCTGAAAGGTGAAGGGGAAACGCACTTTTAATATTAATTTTCTAATTTTAGACAAGGGGAAACGCCTTTAAGGACGTGGTCCCACCCTCTACACATTCTATAGAAGATACAATCTAACCTACTTAATACATTTCCTCCAAACTTTTAGACGAACAAAAACTTAGACCGGTTGTTTCTTAATTAGACTTTATTGTGTGGGTGAAACTAGTTACACTAGTGTTAATTTAGCGAGTGGTGACAGTTTTTTTTCCCTATTATGGAAACGATAATCACACAGTTGAGGAAATTAAGCGCCCCCAACACGTTACTTACCATGGTTGTCCTACTGGATGTAGTAGATGTGGTGAGGGATTCGTGGCTTCTCAGGATGGGAGAAGTGGCTCTAGCATAGCTTCCACCTATTTTTGTTATTTTATGAACGGGGGCGAACAGTCCGTACTTCATACGACAATCGAAATACCTGAAAACAAAGGGTTTTTTAATTATAGTTTTGAAATGATCAAGCGAAGTTGTTAGTCTATTAAAATAAGATAAGGGAGCAGGAAGGTGATCTAATAATATTATTGCTCTAAAAAAACAAACGGAACAGGAAAGTGATCTAGCAGGAATTAACGTTCCCAAACAGCAAAAGGGCAAGGAAGTGATATAGCAGTATTGTTGCTATGAAAGAGCAAAAGGGAAGATATTTAAAGGAGCTAAATAAGAGTATTGTTAACAAACAATAGTTTTAGAATGCAAAAAGGATTGAAAATAGAAAATTAATCTCACCTCTTGCCTGCAACAGATCCGTCGTTCTTTCCCACAGGCTCGTCTAATTCCACACCAGCCCACTGGCCGCTGGCAAAGGCTGTGGGTCCCAAATAACGCAGGACTCCTGTCCTGATACCGCTACTGGAGTTGACCAGAACTCTATCAGCAATTCTTAACCTAGGACTCTTGACGGGGCTGGTGACTGTAGTGCTGGTGGTAACAACCGTCTTGCAACCTTTCGGAGAATTCATGACTTTGGTAGTTGTGGTCTTACGGGAGTCACCGTTGACCGCCGTGTGGATGTCGTACTTGGTAGGAGGCGTGGTGGGATATCTGGTCAACCTGTGCAAACGAGCGAAAACTCCTCTTCTCGGTTCGCACTGGAAGTATCTGATTCCAGAGACCGAACCGTCGTTTTTACCGATGGGCTCGTCTAGTACAACACCTGCCCAGTCTCCGCTGGCAAACTGCGTTTCGCCTAAATACTGGATGTATCCTGACTTCCTACCGTTCACCCACACGCGATCACCCACGATGAAGTCGTCGGTGTTGTCCGATAAAACTCCGTCTGCAAAAAAAAAAAAGAGGAGGAAGAGATGTACTATACTACTACTACGCTCTCTACACACTGATAAGAAATCACGTGGCGCACGGCGACATAATCGCTCCTTTTATGGAGATATCGCGTCGTTCCTAAACGTGATGCAGGTGATATTCGTTTTTTCGCCAGGTGCCCACAGTCACGACTTACCTCTGAAAGAGTTAAATAGTCCCGATGCCGGCATAGCGTTCTGCGTCCTGTCTGATCCGCCGTTGATAGTCCAATCCATGGTGAGAAGCTCGGTAGGTAGCTACATACACTAACACTGCAGCGTGGGCTGTGACTGAGAATGAACAAGTAAGGGAGAATAGGAAACCAGTTCCCACCTCCCCGTACGTTCCCTCCTTCTATTCTGTGACGTATTGAGAATTGCGTAATGCCCCCCTCTATTGATGTTCCTAACATGGTTAAAAAAAGACACGTGCCGCTCTCTCATCCCACCCCTTAATCTTACCGACGAGGTGTAGAATAAGAATTATATAAACTTACCACTTTTGTCCTGGGTTGAATCCGCTGACCCGTTCATGTCTTCGTGCGCAGGATGAAACTGAAAATAAACAAAAAAAGAAAAAAAAAAAGATTCGTGTCACCGTTAATCCCTTAAAATATCGCTACTCGAGTAATAAATTTTTCAGAATCCTTGTAAACATAACTGCTACATTACTTCAAACGTCAACCGACTGTTACGAATTTTGGGTATCCCAGAGGTTCCCAGCCGAAACAATCACGTGGTCTTGGTATATGTTTATTGTATTTACGTTAAGTAGACGAAACAGTATCTACTTAAAACATCCTTTCCGCATATGGTTAAGAGTTTTTGTTTGAAAAGGAAACAGGAAATGGAAAGTTTATAATAATTTAATAATAAAAATGAATTTTAACTGTTGTATCGTATACTTTGTTCAATTGTAGTTTTAAACAGTTTGCTTTATTGGTATAAAGTACTTGTTAACTTTCAGGGTGTTAATATTTTATGGAATTAAGTAGAACATCACAGTTTTGTGTTTAATCACGATTTTTTTAAGTGTGTTAGAACATCTCCCTTTTTAGCACGAAAATTAGAACGTGGCTTCGAAGAAATGCATAAATTTCTTTTTAATTTTTAGAAAAATTTTGTTTCCTTTTTTCAAGTACAAACCGATTTTTTTTTTTCGCGATTGCATAATATACACGCCTGCACCTCTTCGAAAATTCTGGAACTCATTTGTGAAACCCACTAGTACATCCCATCGAGAAAAATAATGCACCTGTACACTGGCAGAATGCGGTAGGGCATCTTCAACCTGTTCAGTTTTTTTTTGCATAACCTTACTGGAAGACATGTACACACAGGTGTTACCTCTTACCTGTAACAATCGCCAACTGCTACCCCATTTATGGTCATGCCTTGTCAACCCGAGAGGCGGAGGCGACATAGTAATGCCTCCGCTCAACGCCGCCAAGGTCGAAGTAGGAAATGTCGCCGTTCGAATTATATACTATAATAAATTTCGATTGTGACGTGTCAATGCCCTTAATCTATTCGCTGTATTCGAATGTGTTCCTTAGTATTGTTTACGAAATTCGCTTTGTTTTTTTCTTTAATTTATTTTCTTGTTTCTTGTGGTTCCCAAACGTCGGATGATATTGGTTTAGGGTGCGCCCCTCATGACGTAATCCGTTACGAAACAGAAAAATTCTATAAAGTACGCTGCGTTTGTTATGGAATATTACAAAAGGCGTAGGTGGAGAAATACTTTTGCGTCCAGTCATCGTAAGTTCACTTAAAATTTCATATTTTAGACTTTTGGTTTATTTTATTGCATTTGAATTAAATGTGATTGTTCACCTTGACATCTTTTTATCTGAACTGGATCAAAAAAAAAAAAAAAAAAAAAAAAAAATTTAGACAAAAGACTGGATTCTGGATAAAAAAAAAAAAAAAAAAAAACGATATTTATGCTGCTCCTACACGTGTTTACGCGCAACAGGATTCGTTTGTTTATTTTCGAAAAATTTGACTACAGTTATCAGAATATAACATTAATGTTGATTTAATCTAGAATTAATCAATCAGGTGAAATTCATCCAGTTCTAGACTGTCTCGACCATGGCTTAGATTACTATTAAAATAGTTTCTTATAGAGATCAGTTATCAATATTTTCTTTGTTTTTTCCGTGAAGAGAATCTTTATATATCTCCAAGTAAAAACTATTGATAATCTATCGCTGTAAAGATTTATAGAGTTTCTATAAAAATCCAGAAAACTCACTTTATAAAATATGATTTTGTAATGTGAGTTTTCTTTTAAAAACTTTCATTATAATAAGAGTTTTTCTCTTAGAATATTAGATGAACTTTTAGAGGAAACACATTATAAAATGTGTATTCTTAGAGAAAACACTGTATAAGGTGCGAATACATTATAAAATGCAAGTTTTTTTAGGATTTTATAGATTCAGATCACCTAATTTCTCATGTGACAGATTTATGTTCTAATATTTGTATTTTTTCCTTTAGACGATACTCTGCATGCAACAGATTTCAGATTGATATGAGAAGATAATGTTTCTTCTAGAAGATGTTCTCATAGACACGTTTTCCTAAAGATATTCCCAAAAAAAGAAATTATGAATTCCAAGCATTAACCGAATGTCTTGTTCTTAAACATACCTGTCTAATACAGATAATTATATTGGAGTATTGCAGGTTGTGTTATTCCCGAGGAATTTTTCATGTGAATATTAAGAAAGGTATTTTAGAAATTTTCTTATCAATCTTATATTTTATACACAAAAAAAAAAAAAAAAAAAAAAAAAAAAAAAAAAAAAAAAAAAAAAAAAAAAAAAAAAAAAAAAAAAAAAAAAAAAACACAAAAATTACTAAACAAGAAAAATTCGTACAAATAAATAACCTCCACACGTTTCTTCGATAAAACACTCAATTTTCTGAAAACTTTCGAAAGACCTTTAGTTCCACAAACTGTTATCCGAGTACAGATCAGCAGGGATCTCAATAAGTTTCTCTCCCGAAAAGGGCCCTCGAATTCCTCCGGGACTTCCCGAAACCGGAATCTGTGCCTCCCACACCTCTATAAAAACAACGAGAACCTCGCTTACCTTTAAAATTACGAATAAAACCCGCTACACATTAACTTATTTCACCACCCAGCGTAATTCACCGGCGTCACACACATATACACATAAAACTTACCCGAAAACGCAGAAGTGGCAAACAGTTAAGGTCAGAAACAGCACGAAAGCTCCATGAGTAGCTGCGAGTACTCGAGAAAGAGAGGTAGAAGAAACGAATTAATGGAAGAAAGGCGAGCGAGTCGGAGCAAGAATTCGAATCATCTCCCCCATCCGGATCCAAAGCGGCAGGGGGCGCTGTCCGAATACGTCATCGACTGCAGTTATTGATTTTTCCCTCAATGCAGCAGAAATATCAGACCGCCGACCGAGCTCTTCTGCGTTTCCGTTACGAAACGGCACCGCTAATACGTAATCACTATTTAAACGCAAAAAATGATGCATCAATCGTTAAAAAAGAGTAAAGGGCAAGAGAACGATTCATCAACGCGAGTGACGCACTCCGGCTGTTGCTAAATGTTCAATCTTAATTTCATTAAACATCTATATTTATACATTATTAATCTCGGTAAACAACCAGTTCCACTATTTGTATTCCGGTCACGTTAGGTTCGATTATAAAAAAAAAGAAACAAAAATAGTTCTCACGAGTCGCCCTCTGGTGTCAAGTTACGATTTGATAAAAGGGTAATAAATCGTTCCCCGTATAATGCCATCTGGCGACATTTAAAACAAATTTATGCGAATTTATAAAGATAAATGTAATCACCATAAACGCATTTCAACTGTTAAATTTGGTGACAGATTTAACCTTAAATATGACAAACTTTATTACTATAACAGTAATTTTGTTGTTAGAACTGTAATAGCATTATAATGCCATCTGGTGGGATTTTGCATCCATTCCACCTGCCGGGGAAGTCACGAATTTTTTTTTTTTTTTTTGCAGAATGGGAAAAATAGTTATAAATTTTAAACTTTTTAGAATAATAATAATAAAATCTGCCAAGCAGGAAGAAGAATAGTAGCGGAAAAGCAGTTGCAGCTGCCCACGGTGAATTTTATTGCATAAGAATTCATTAAATATACATGAGTACGTAACAAATTGCTATTTCATGCCGCAAACAGAATTAATTTCCTCCAATTTAGAAAAATCCGAAAGAGGACGTCACTCCAGAGCGTGAATAAAAATCACCACGCTTTTTGCCATTTTTGGATGCGTTATTGCGTCTTACGCATACAATATTCCAATCAGTACAAAAATACAGCTTGAACAGTCGCTAGAAATGATAAAAAAAAAATATAATTTTAATCGCCAAATATGAACGATATTTACGCAACAATAACGCTTGTGACAATTGTTAAGAACGTTTAACATGGTAATTAAGCATGAAAACGTTGCAGAAGTTAACTAAGCAATTATGTTAAAACAGAGTTTAGGAATAAATACTGGGAGCGGTTGCTTGAGAAAGACCGCTGCGATCATAATTTATGTTTACTTGTTTGCATTACTGTTTAAACATTCACTGATGAGTAATTCTAAGGAATGGGATCCAGTTACAAGTGGGAATGGGATACTGTATATAATAAAGCAACAGTTTCTATTGTAGACTTATAAATAAACCAAAATATATGAATATATGTTAGAAAGCACAACTGTTCAGAATTAATTTATATTGATATCTCTAGTTTGATGTGATCAGTCTCACTATTAATATTCATTATTACTTTTCTCTATAATTATTATTTTTAATTTTAATGCTAACGAAAATTAATTACAGTTTAAGAAAAATATGCTAAAATTAAACATAAACAGAAAATAATAATAAATGTATTATACACTAAATTTTGAACAGTTTCTTCAACAGTATGAAGCAATAATACAAAAATCGCTGTAAATTTTTAAAAAGGGTTTCAATTGAATTTCTTTAATGAAAACATCATTTGGGGTCCTTTAAAAACGCTTGTAAGAAAACAAAATTGTCTTCGAGAGTGTTATTTACCCAAAAATTGATGTTATTGTATTTTGCACAAAATTTTGTTTAATATAAATTGTGTTAACGAGATAATATATATTTATAAATTATTTTTCAAATATATTTTTATTTATTTTAAGTATCATACATCATATACAATTCATTTTTATGAGGAAAATAACAGAAAACTTCCGATAATATGCAAATAATTAATAATTTTAAAACAAACCAAAGAATTATTTTTCCAAACTGGATCTTCAAAATTATCTGTAAAAATCAAATAAAAATATATTAATTTACAGAATAAATGTTGCATTTAAAACAAAATATTTATAGACAAGGCTATTATATACTACAGTTGTGTTACATTATATGATATTGACGAATGGATTATTATTAACTTTTATGGAGTTGCTAAACACGATGCTTGGCATCGCTTAATGGACTAGAACTTCAGCTTTAATTTTCATTCTCGAATTGATCGTTTCGCTCTGCGTCACTGGAAATTTCCTAGCTTATCATTTGCCTAATTTACTTGTCAGTGTATAGATTACAGTGCAGAATAGCCGCTTTTATAATGCAAATGATATGCGAAAAAATAATCACTGATACTCACCTTTTGCTAAAAGACAAAGTTTCCATGTTCGTCATCTTCACAGCTACCAACATTTAACAATTTTCAGAGAATGTTTTTTTTTTTTTTTTTTTATCTTACTTCCAGGAAAGAAATTTATCTTTTGTTCCTCCATTGAGCCATTAAATCGAATTATTTGCAGTTTGATGTCATTTTTTAAATTCTGAAAAGTCTGTTCTAAAACATCCAAACTTTTATTAACATCTTCAACAGGATATATGATAACTTGATTAAAAATTTTACTTAGTTCTTTAAATAATAACACGAAGCTAAAGCTTTCGAGAACAGTAAGCAGCACATGAATTTTTTTTGCTTTGAGAATTCCTTGCCTATCTTCAGATTTTTCTAATAAGGAAAGGATATTTTTTCTACACAGAAAAGAAATATTATTTAAAACGATAGCGTACATATGATAGTTTTCTGCTAGAGAAATTTTATCGATAAGAGAAAATTCTTCCCTATTCTTATATATACGAGGAGCTTCATTTCTAAATATTCTAGAAACTAGATTGCTTATAGCATCTACTAAATTTGCATAAATATTTATGATACTGCTATACCAATTATTGTTGTCTTTCCACAATGCAGCACATATATTTACTGTAAAAACGTTATAGGGAATGATATAATTTGTCATTTCTTCCATTTTATGCAAACTAAGATACTTCTTGAGTGTTTCTGAAAATTCAATAGTAGTGCTTCCTCTTCCTTGAATCCAGAATCGATTATCTACTGATATGTCTGAGGAATAAATCGATCTGCACTGAGTTAAAATCTCTGGAGGAAGTACTTCATGCTCATTAAGTCGAGTTAATGAATCAGATGGAACTTTACTCGATAAGGAAAGATTGATGGATGTTTCAGAATCCAAAGAAACGTAAACACTGGTTCCATAAAATGAAAGTTTGATTGGAATAACATCAGATAATTCAATCATGAAAACGTCCAAACTACCGTAAACTAAATAAATCCACGAAAGTTCAATTTGGAATTTATTCTTGTACAGCCTTTCAAAATTTTCTAGAGGAACAGTTTTTATACAGCTTAGCATGTTTATGATGTTTTCTTTTAGCAAATCATCAAATAATAAGTGTGATTGATTAAAATCATTACTGACTTCATCTTCTTTGGAGTCATATAGTAAGCACTTGTCTATATTGGGTTCCAAAAGATGGATTTTAAATACTTCAGGTAATGAAAGAGCCAAATGCATGACATCACGAAAACCGTAGTCAGCTAACATTAAATCCTTTCTTGTAATTTTAGAATATTCATCTAGAAAATTAGAAACATATATTCCATCAGGATTAAAATATAGAATTCTTCGGAACTCTTTTTTCAGTTCTTCCGATATCACGTTCTTTGATCTTTTTCCACGTATCTGTGTTAAATTTTCGCAATCTTGTTGGAATAAATTGCATTGATCATCTGGTACAACTAAACTATTGCATGATTTAGTTTGCAATTTAACCGAAATTTTGTTACATTTTTGCAGAATTTCAGAACTCATAAAATTATTTTTTCTGAAATTCGATGTGTCGATTATTCTAATAATGGCTTGTTTCGAATTTTTCAACGTATATTTTCCATTAATGGTGTATGTCGTAACGCACGGATTATTTTTTCGCAAAATTACCAATTTGCCAATAGAACTTTCCGAAACTTTCTCCACGGATTTCTGCAGTTTTTGTGCATTGCAATCGTTTTTATTATTGCCAAATTGCATGTTTTCCAAATTCGCATTTTTGTATAGATTTTCATCGAATTTCTGAGATATTATTTTAGAATTTTTGCCTTTCAATTCAAATGCACTTTTTGATAATTTCATAGATTTATATGATTCCTGATAGAATTTCTTCCACTTGGTTCTAAAGGTTTTACTGGTTGCATTATAACGGTAATTAAGTCGTGCAACACAATAATGCCCATCAGACTTCAGTTCGACATCAGAAATGCACATCAAGCATTCTTTCAATGTACGAAAACCCAATCTTCTTACAGACAAACCTCTATCAAAATATATCTTAAAAGCAGTCAGAAAATCATCTAGATATAAGCCATCTCTATAGCACCTTAATAATTCTCTGATCTGACTCCTAATTCTAAATGGCACAAAATCTCTACTTTCTTCTCCTAAAGGTCTTTTCTTCTCACGTCTGTAATATTTAGAATAAGCAAAATTTATTTTTGATTTCCTAAATTTGTTTTTTCTTGAGAATGGAAGGTTGAATTGCTGATAGAAATCTTCACAATAACGTTTTCTCCCCTTTCTTTGACCTTTGACCAGTTTCTGGATATGTTCAGTAGAATCGTCTGTGACTGCTTCAACTCTAAAATCGTTAATGGACGTAATCCATTCTAGACGAACAACATCAGAAATATCCATGATAAAATCTATGACTGTGTCGTAACCAAGCTTCGAATATGGAAGATCTTCGCCGCTTATCATTCGATAATCCCAGCATAACTGTTGAACAGTTATCTTTGAAGGGCAAGAAATTAAAAGGGAACGAATGAGCTTCTTCGTTTCTCTAAGTAAATGATTATTTTCGGCCATTTTCGATCAAGAAAACAATTTTACCAATCAGTTTTAATTCGAATTCTATAGAACGCCAAACAGTTTAATATGAAAAAATTCGAATTCGCTGACGAAAGTGTTAATTTAAAATAATTCGACAGTAGAAGTGTCCGTTATTCTATACAGATAGAGATAAATAACAGTTCTGTAAGTAAGAGCATTTATTTTACTCAAATTGACATCTTTTCGACTTCTAAGCCAGCTTCTTTACCTTGAAAGATGTCGCAAACATTTCTATTTGAGTAAAATAAATGTTCCTACTTGTATATATCTCTGTGTAATCTATAAAATCGCAAATTTGTTACCAAAAATGTTTTTATGATTCTGTTTACACATTTTTTATAAATCAGTTCATATAAATGTTATTATTTAATGATAAAATAAAATAATATTCAAATTTTTAGTAATTACATAAAAAATTTCGAATTTTTTTTCATTATGTTGATAGATTTTATTTTTGATTATTTTACATCTTTTTCTATATATGGCAGATTCTAAGCTGACTCCCCTTGAGAAATGTGTAAAGAGGCGGACTAGTTAAGAACCCAATACGAGAACTAGTTTGGCCATTTATAGAAAATCATCAAGAGGGTGAAAAATGGCAAGTTTCGATTCCACATTTCTTTCTTGCTTAGTTTTATACCATTTTCCATATTTGTCAAGATATTAAAAAGTACGGATCATCACGATCCGTTACAAAAGTGATGAAATGTTTGTTAGTATGTAGACTAGGAATAGATTATCTGGGTCTAGACACCTCTGAAAAATCTAAAGGTATAACATACCATCCAAAATAGATCGTGGATCCTCCGAATGGATTGATGTTTCACCATTTTAATGGACTGCAAAGGAATTTTGGTACCATAATTATGTTTTATTCATCAAATTGTTATAATGTTCTTATTTTACTTGAAAAGTATTAACTTAACAGATAGAAAACTTTATATCCACAATTTTCTAAACTGCTAATACTGAAGTTCTTATAAAATCGAGAATAGCCATTCTAAATGCTGATTCCAACATTATTATTGATGAAAACAAAAGATAAATAATTGAAACAAGGATAAAGGTAAGCAAACAAGTTTATTAAACAAACAAAATGATACTGGTGCATTAAGTTGTGAAAACTTTGCATTGAATAAAATTCACAATAATTGAAACAAGGATAAAGGTAAGCAAACAAGTTTATTAAACAAACAAAATGATACTGTTGCATTAAGTTGTGAAAACTTTGCATTGAATAAAATTCACCTAATTAATAAACCAGTTCTGTTCAACCAACAAAGGATAATTTCAAACTATAGTTATTTTATTTAATTAATAAAAAATTCATTTAACACAAATAAATTTTATTACCTGGTAATTCTAATTACCAAAATATCATCCTCTACATCAGTGAGTCTTAACCTTTTTAGTGATCGGCATCTCTTGAATTTAAAAATAAGTTCTCGGGAACTTATTTTTATAATTTGGAAAATGTTGTTTATATTTTTTTATTTAAGAAATTACATTTATTTCAAGATAATTTTTTAATTAAAAAACATTCACTAGTTTCTCACAGGCGATGGTTTCCATCAAAAATTTAGAAACTACTCTCGCATCCCAGGTTAAGAACCACTGCTCTACATCAAATGAACTGAAATAACAACCTCACATAATTATTAAAAAACTTAATCCCCATAATATGAAAGTGTGTGACTTAAATTCTGTGTTGCACCCAATAAAATACAGAATTTAAGTCAAAAATGATTTAAATATGATGAATTAAAAAAAGATAACATGATTAATAAATTTTAGCAAATTAATTTCTATGCATTAAAAAAATTATATTCTATTAGGAATGGCTATCAGAGAGGAGACAAGAGAGATGCTGCTCCAGGCCTCACAATTTTAGGGCCTCAATTTATAGCTCAATGCTAGAAAAAATATACTGTATTTTTATATTGTTCGAGCTTCGTTGTTTGCTAAAGTTTCAAATTCTCTCTGAATGTTTTCGCTTTTCTTGTACATTTACCATACTTTCTTGTACATTCTTGTATATTTGTCATTTTTATTTATTTATTTATTGAAGGGCCACAAAAATATTAGTTGCCCCGGACCTCGCATTTTCTTTGAAAGTCCCTGAATACCAGCATTAGTGCAATACAGAATTTAAGATACTCATTTTAGCATTAGAGAGATAATTAGAGATTTCTGCAGTTTAATGCATTATTTATTCCACAATTAATTCAACAAAATTAATTCCTTTAGCAGTGAAAGCAGATTGGGTGACGTCATTTCCATGTTTATTAAAAATTAAGTTATTTTTATGATACTTTACTAGTTCTGAATAAATTATCTTTAAGGCGAAATGTAGAAAAAGCAAAGAACCATTCCAACTTAACCTATGTGATGACATGTTTGAAAGTAACCCTGTATAATTAGAAATTAAGTTATTTTAATGATACTTTACTAGTTTTGATTAAATAATCTTTTTTAAATAAAAGCTCCAACCACAGAAAAATAAAAGAAACTTTGTTTCATTCATCACAAAATTTGGCATTCAATTTTTAATGAATTCTATATTTTCTTGTAGACTCACATTAATAGGAAAGTAAAAGTTACGTATCGTAATAAAAAGATATTAATATATATCAATTAGCTAATTTAATTCATTACTATAACTTTCCTTTTAATTTTGTAACTAGCTATATTGCACATGAGAATCATTTGCAGGAAACTAAATTTTTTTTTTTTATTTTCTGTTGGAGGAATATTTTCAGGAAAGTAGTATGTGCAACATTTTTAATCGAATTTTATTAAAAAATTATCAAACTCCATTCAGCACCAATAAAATTGCAATCAATACTCGTTTATAAGCCGAAAAAAATCGGTAAAGAAGAAATTTTTATGAAGCTAGATCAGCTTATTTACGAAGTAGTTAAAAGTGATAAAAATTTCTCGCGAGATCGTAAAATTCTCTGGTTAAGTTGCGGCGCGTAGTCGTCGCGTCTTCGCGTTCCGCCATATTTATTCGTAACAAAATATCATCATCATGTCGATTTTATTATAAAAAATGCAAGAGATAAGTATGGCTGTTCGTAAATTAATATTTTCATAAATATTAGATATCTTATGTAATGACGTTTTCTCGCTAATAGCCCTTCCCATATAGCGCGGGACCATCATAATTATTCCTTAAAAAATATTTTTTTTCTTCTCAATTTTGTTTAATTTCAAAAAATATTAATTTATCTGGTACTTCAAAATTATGATCTTAAATGTGTAAAATGATCGTGTAAACATGGTGGACGTTATTCAACGTGCATAATCAGTTAAAATAGAAACGTAGCGATCCTCGATGTTATTATTTAAGATATATGAGATGACTATTTTGCAACTGATTTCGTATATTTGCGTCACGTCGGCGATCGCTTGTGATCTGATCGATTTTCTACTACCATCAGTTGCAGGAATATTTCTGTTTCGCGTTTTGTTTCTGATTATCTATCATTTAAAATTTGTTAAAATTACCGTATTTTTATTGAAATTCGGAAATGACAGGAATTTTTGAAATTTTTACCGAACAATCCGAAAAAAATTCGATTTAAATTGTTTTGTTGGGAAACGCGACGCGACGCGACACGATCACGGTCCGCTATACGCCTTTTCTCATTGCGTCGCGATGTTTCGATACTATGAATCTTATCATATTTATCTCGATAATTATAGTATCACATTATAATAACTTTTGAAATTTGGAGTCGATTTTATACACGTGTTTCGAATTTTTATCGATTTTTAAACGCGAAGGAAGTCGGCTTATACACGAATATACAGAGCGAAGAAAAACTTCGTCATAAAATTTTGTGTGTTGATAGGAGACCTCGAAACAAGTCGAAAATATCTAATGAACATAAAATCTAAATCGCACCCCGTTTTCGAGTTATAACCCTTTAAAGCTAGCCAATCACCATCGAGTACACACAACGTCACGATGTGTCGCATTGCCAAGACGCGTCGTGACGCTTTGTGCACTCGATGGTGATTGGCTAGCTTTAAAGGGTTATGGTCTAAATGGCATCGTTTTTGAATTATAAGTTCATTAGACATTTTCGACTTGTTTCGAGGTCCCGTATCAGTACACAAATTTTTTTTTTCTTAATTTTCATGTGATAATGAGAAACTTCATTCGAACAAATTGAAAAAAAAAAAATGATAGATATCAAATAAACTTTTCTATAATGTATAACAATTTTTGTAATATTTGACTCGTGTCGCCATCTACCGACTGTAACTGTTATAAAATTTTAAATATTTGATAAATGTGGAAATCTGCAAGATATATTATATTTAAAAAAAAAAGACAAAAATTTAGTCTTGGACGTTTGCCATAGAAAATCGATTTTGCTGAAAAAATTACAATACAGTACTGCTGTATTGCTATCAATCTCCAGAGAAAGTACACAGCAGTGCCTAATTACTCCCATTTGGCAGAATGTGCGTTTGCCAAACTCGAATTCAGAAAGATAGGAAGACATTAAACAATGTCATGTTGGTTATGCAAAGCGAGATGATAGTTTTCTAAACTTACTTGCTCTACCTTAACTTATTTCACGTTTGATGAAAGGGTCCCCAAACTTTTGGAGTCAGGGTTCTGATCTCAAACTATATCATTTAAAAGGTCTAAATTCATATTTACTTTTTTTCATTTAAAATAAATAAAAACATCATCAAAGTTATTATAATAAGTTGCGTCTAATATACATCGAAAATGACCTTGTTAAGAAATTACGTTTCTCTTCGTTGATACAAATGTTTGTTGTCTAAAAAACAAAAGGCAAGAACTGAATTTTTTCCATGTCTGCATAAAAGCAAATTTTTTTTTTTTTTTTGCGCTCTCAAAAATATCTGCCTTGGATCCTAGCGAGCTTAATCCTAGATTGACTGCAGCCATAGATAAATAATTAACTTTGAATGAAGACGAAACCGATTGCCAAAAAATTAACATCAACTAGGATATAATTTCAAACAGAAGATAAAAAAATGATAATTACCGAGATTATCATAAAAAAAAAAAAATTAAAGATTCTGATGGAAAATTTAATTCTGAATCATTCAAGTTGTAAAGCTAACTTCTGAATAACACAAGAATTCTAATATTCTAGATAACGCAAGAATGTTTGCAATCGAGTGTGCTCATCACTGAACATCTGAAATTATTTTGAACTCAGTTTCCTAAACCATAAAGATGCTTAAAACATGTTTCGAAAAATTCTTAAATAGATTTTTTTTCTTTACATTTCAAAAGGATGCTCCCTGATTTTTTTACTTATTTACAAAGCAGCATCCATATTAGATATTGCAACTAGTGTTTGAATCGATAAAAATGAAGAATATACTTATTAAATTTATATAATTTAATGATACAGCTTGCAGTATAAAGTTTTTTACTGAATACAAAAAACATCCTGTATTTTCTCCATAAAAGATTCAGACTTATGATAGTATGTTAGGATTACAGTTATAATTTCACATTTACAGAAAATATTCATTTCATTAAAAACCGACAATAATCATGCTTAAAATAATTCACAATTTTTATTTTTTCCTAAATTTAACTTTCCAAAATAATGTTGAATGAGTTGCTTCATCTGTAGTTGTAATTGTTAACAAGTAGGCTTTGTCTTTTCTGTAAAAATTATGAAATAATTTCATCAATTATTATTAGCTGTTAGTTACATAAACACAATTTATATAACTAATTTAAAAATAGAACTTCATAAGTTAATACGTAATTTTCTGATTAAATGAAAGTAAACAGGATGTTTCGAACATACGTTTAGTGAAAACACCTGCTATGATGATGCAATAATATTTGCTCAAATTTTGCAACTTACGGCTAATAAGTAAAATTATGATATTCAAAGAAAGCAATTTCTAAAAGAAAGAATAACTTACTCTCTTCGCATTCACTTCGTGTAATGCATTTTCCATTCGAATTGATATAACGGATAAATCCTTCGTTACATACACACAGCGTAAGGGGATCTCTAAAACGGAAATGAGTTATGTTTCCATCACATGAACAAATTTCAACACCAGTAGAATATACTTTGAAAGTTTCATTGCCGCCACATATTTCTGAAAAATTCAAATATTTAAAAATCAATGATTTCCTTTCAAATATTATATTCATAATCTGTATACATAGGTGAGTGTTAATCAGCGGCGTCGCTGTTTTTGGGTCTTTCATAAATATAAATAAGAATATAAATGGTAGCGCAATCTAAAAGAACAATAGTTTATCATCTAAGGAAACGACTTCAATCCTGGTCCCAAATTTCTAGATTTTTTAGACCCATTAAATTCCATCTTTCGTTTTATTGATTCAATTATGGGTTTTGGGAAGAAGCGCGCGGCTGTAAAGTGATTGCTATAAAAATCGTGATTTCATTAAAACTAACTTAACCTGTGCCATACTTATGAAATTTTTCAGATCAGCATTTGGTCCATTAAATGATTCTTTATTTAATGGAGATTCAGCTAAAACTGGGATCTAGAATAGTTTCTCGTGTTGTGCCTTCTACTTTGATGCAGCGTGGAATACTAGATATAAAGTCAATTATAATAAACACGGTAGAATTTTAAAAATATATATTTAAAATATACTTAGAATGGCCTCTCTACATGAAATTCAAATGATCTCAAAGTATGGTTAAAAAATTCATTCGAATATATATATATATATTGTTTTGATATTTAAATTATCAGTAAAAGTTTAGAGATAATTCTCTTGAAAAATATAGGATCAAATCCTGAATTTCGTATTTTTTTTTTTTAAGATCCCGTGCCGTTTATTAATCTCTTCTTTCAACGTACCAATTGATGGTTATTGAATGGCCGCTTATATCTGGGAGATCAGAGATCACTCCCGATTCTCAAGGAATCCATATTTCCATTATTCTTAAAGATTCCATATTTCTCAAGGATTCTCGTCTTTTGAATTCCGTTCTTCAATTCTATTATCCAAACGGTGATAGTTTATGAAATGATCGCCTTCAAAAATATCCCTTGATTGATTTGGCGGAGTAATTCAAGATTAAATTTACAACTATTATGAGAGACTCCTAACTAGCGTCGACTAAATTTCTCATAGTTTTGAGATATTTTACGAAGGGGGGGAGAGTACATAGATTACTCTCTTCAAGGTTTCACGCTTTATCGCATTGCATCGTTAATAATAATAACCTGTGTTGATGATTTTCAGTAATCTTCATCATTTAGTCCCGGGATGGCGAACTTATGACATATACCCAAAATGGACACTGGTAAATTTTTTTGGGCACGCTAAACTTTAAGTTGATATATTGTTTTAATTAAATTAACATTCAGAACGGCATTCGAGGAGTATATTTTTTACAATAATTCAACCAATTTTGACATTCACTCTTGTAAAGATATCTCACCGCTAATCTCGACTAAATTTCTCATAGTTTTGAGATATTTTACGAAGGGGGGGAGAGTACATAGATTACTCTGTCTCTCTTCAAGGTTTCACGCTTTATCGCATTGCATAGTTAATAATAATAACCTGTGTTGATGATTTTCAGTAATCTTCATCATTTAGTCCCGGGATGGCGAACTTATGACATATACCCAAAATGGACACTGGTAAATTTTTTTGGGCACGCTAAACTTTAAGTTGATATATTGTTTTAATTAAATTAACATTCAGAACGGCATTCGAGGAGTATATTTTTTACAATAATTCAACCAATTTTGACATTCACTCTTGTAAAGATATCTCACCGCTAATCTCGTCGGTCCTATAGTATATAACTATATATATTTGTTAGACTGATGCTAGCAGAACAGAGCGTGATTAATTAAACTAAATCACCATTACATACCTATAATGAACATTCAGCGATGTAAAACAATTAAATCTTAGTTCGAATTTCATTTCATATCAGATAAAAGTCGTGTGTGATACCCTATTGAGAAACTGTAAGATTTAAATTATATATTCTTTCCATTCTTGAATAAAAAAGTTGAAAAAATAAGCACCTTTTATCAAAATAAAGGTATTTTCCCTTACTTTCTGTACATTCATCGATGGTGATACAATCTCTCCTTTCCGATGTAATATTACTTGTGTAACGAACAGTTCCATTTTTGCAGAAACATTCCGACGACAGACCCATACAGATTACCATATCGTATTGTCGGCAATATATTTCGCAGCTGTCTTTCCGAAATTCCTCGTTAGGAAGGCAACATCGTTTTGAAACTATAAACAGAAAATTTATTCAATTTTATATCGAAAAAATTATTATTATTATTATTATCATTACAGGTAAACAAAATTAAAATAATTTACACTACCCGATTTGAAAATGTGTAACTCCAATGATTAGTTAACGTATTTTCAATTACAAACTTAACAAACTATGATATTCACTAAAAATTTTCAGATAAAATTATTACCTATAACATCAATTTCTTGGTATAGAAGAACCATAACGATGCTAATCAAAGTTGCAGTCATATCGATGAGGACTTGTAGCGCAATACGTTTGACACCTGTTCTATATTCAGTTATATATAGAATTAACTACGTTATTGATTATATAAAACAAATTTCTTGACTATGAAGCTTGCTGAGTTTGCAGTTAATTTAAGAATTATACAGAATATCTCCCACGGTTTTTTCCATGGAGAGAAACAAAACTTTTTACAAATCATGTACAGTCGGTTCTAAAATGTATTACAGGTTGCTCCTGGAGGATGAGAAACCGGTTGTTGTTCGATTGCAGCTCCAGGAATGACGACGAGCGTATTGACGTAAAATAGAATCGTCCGTTGTTATAGGAAATAGGGGGGAAAGCTTCGGAATGGAGGAGGCGATCATAAAGACTGAGGCGTCATAATTAATGGCTCAGTTATTGTTAAGAATTCGCTTTAAAATAACAGTTTATTATTATTATTATTTTTTTAATAGAGATGAACATCGAAAAACTGTAAAAAAATTACGGTAAGTGAACTTTTCGATGTTATTAGATTATAAACATAGTTTCAAAAATTTCAGAAGATATTTCATAGAATAATTTCAGATGTTATAGCCTTATATTTATAATCGGGATTATCTTTCATAATATTTTGGTATAGGCCTATGTCATGTTTAACATATCGTTGTTTTAATGTGTGCGACAGTTTTCTGTATGACAGTAAATTTTTTATATGAATCATGTGTTTATCATCAAAGAACGAAAATTACTGTGTATCAATCGAGCATACTATAGGAAGATTATTAATGGTTCACAATTGTCATAGTTGTTTTACCATCAAAATTTCTGTAAATAATTATAACAGTTTATAAAAAATTTTCTAGAAACTATTTTAAATAAATTCTTATAATTAATTATTATTAGCGGTGAGCTTATATTTTCGAGGAGAAACTGTTCCTCTTTCAGCATGTTGCGTAAGAATGTGATACACAGTTCTTTCTGGGACTTCAAAATAACAATATCTTTTATCGTCATGCCGTTTTGTCTGGTTTCTACTATTAACTTTTTAATTTCTTTTGGTGTATGTCGTTTCATTATTCTTTAGCACTGCTTTCACTCTGTAGATTAGCTGTCCGTCGACAAACTTCGACTCAACACGTTATTAGAATGCTTTGAGTGTTCTGATCGCTTAGTTTTTGTGACAATTCTTGTCTCATTCCATTGTGTTCTTGTATTACTAATACTTGCCGGAATGTAATAATTATTTTTTAATGAATAAAACCGTATTTACATTACTCTTGATCCTATCTAGTTTAAAAATAAGTCGCGATCTCATCAACCTCCCATCCCCGATTCCTACGGTAACCATAATGGAACGGCTGATCACGCAATTCGCGCGTCAACCAACGCTAGACACGATAAATGCACCGAACTCCGTGTTTTGTGCGAATGCCGAACTGTTTCCTGCTACCTGCAATACATTTTAGAACCGACTGTACATGCATATTTGAAATGTAATTTGAATTAAATTAAATTATCTATAGGGTTTGATTAGGTTAGCGTAATTAAGCCGCCATATTGCACAATTTGACAATTTATCTGGCAGCGACCACTTGTAACTCAATAATCTGACGAGCTTTTTAGAATTCATGTATCATCTAGGAGGATGCGGATTCATTCTGGGTCTCACATCTTCAATTTTTCAAAATGGCTCCGAGTCTGGCTTCTAATCTTTGTTATATATACCCAAGGCCGCCGAGAAGGGATGACATCCGAGGCTTTTTTCACGGGCCTGGCATTGAAAAGAGCCCGACGTGTCCGATAGTTCGGAAGCAGGGCCATGCGGTGCTATGAGGCAGAGAGGCGGCCGCCTCAGGCGGCACTGTAAGGGGGCGGCATAAGCAGCGAAATCAAAATACAATTTGAACCATTCAATAATTAAAAATCTTACGCAACGATTTTCTATATTGATCTATGTTGATAGTTCTGCTTTGAGCTTACAATTATTGACAGTATTTGATTTTAATATTAGTTTGTCTCGAGAAGTGCCGAGTGGCTGTGTTGTGTTTTAAATCAGTAAATCAAAATAAAACAAAATTTGAACTAGCTAATAGGACCTTAAAATAAAATTGAAGATGCAGAAGCGCTTTCGGGCTGGACTGCTTTTCTTCAACTGCATAGAGGAAGTGAGCGTTAGCTTAGAACCTAACAGAAAATGGGACATCTGTAAAAACAAGTGTAAATTGTAATTTAAACCCCGAGGAACGGTAAAAACAAACAGGTTGTGCATGTGGGATAAAAAGGCAAAAAGGGGACGGAAATAGGGCGATAATAGATAAAAATTTATATTTTCACACTTAAATACTATAGTCACATGGTACTCCCAAGCACTAGGTATAGAGTCTTTATCCCGAGAAAAGAAAAAACATTTAAGGGGGCGGCATTTCGAAGACTTGCCTCATACTGAGAAACTCTACTGCACGGCCCTGACGGGATCGATCGTCCAGGCTCACGTCCCATGAATAAATTTTCTAAAAGTGGGATCAAAGAATCAAGCCTGGATTCTCCAAAGTAAAAAAGGTCGGCCGGATGGCCGCGTGGTAAAGCTTTGGCTTACCACCCTGGAGGATCCGGGTCCCACACCTCCAGTTTTTCAGGAGGGGTCCGGGCCCGGCCCGTTGAACCCCATCCTTCAACCATCCGGTTGACCCCATTACGGGTGTTGGCCAGCCTGTGATGGGCTCTATAAGTGGCCGCCGCCAGATACAGTATATCCCATGAGGATATGGCGGCGTAATCTAATTAACCTTAACCTAACCAAAGTAAAAAAGCGAGGCATTTCCACGCTGTGAATCCAGCCGACCTCTAAAGATAACTGAATATTAAGATTCAATAGATCTTGTTAGGTATCTTCCGTTTGCGGATTTCTGCTGATGAATAGAGTCGCCCGGATTGGCCGCGCGGAAACGCTTCGGCTTTCCACTCTGGAGGACCCGAGTTCGAATCTTATGTCTCACCCCTTGAAAATATTTATCATGGTGTCTGGGCCCGGCATGTCGATCCCCTTCCTCTACAATCCGGTTGACTCCTCCGCAGGGGTTCTGGGCAGCCTGTGGAAGGCTTGTTTTGCCCCGCCACATAGGATAGTATTCTTCCAGAATGGAATGTGGCGTCATCTGTTAACCAAAAAAAAACTGGTGAGTAGAAAATGTCTTTGTTGAAAAAAAATAACTTTCTCTGAAAAATCCGGGATTATACAGAAAATTCTCTACAAATTTGGATGATTATATTTAATGACAATTTATACACTTGTGTATAGTATTATATTCAAAGACGTCATGTTTTCAATCTACAATTCTGTTAATATGTTTACTCAATATTAGTCATAAGGTATTAAAAACAAAATAATACGTCGTTGAAG
>AYEL01075165.1:0-67195 GCA_000484575.1 Olivierus martensii | reverse complement strand
TGCAGGAAGCTTGTTGAAGGCTACCGAAAACGATTACAAGCTGTAATTTCTGCTAAAGGTGGGCATATTAAATATTAATTGTAAGGCATCAATACTTTTGTCCACCTTATGTTTTCAGTTTTTGTTTGTACAGAAATAAATAATTGCTATTTCTGATTGAATGTGCTATCCTTACTATTCTTTGCTCTTTTCAATTTCATAAACAGGGTTTGAAAACGTTACATTAACCTCGAACACTAATATTGCCAAAATAATAAAAAAATAGGGGGTATCAATACTTTTGTCCACCACTGTATATACATAGATGGGTGTTAATCAGCGGCATAGCTGTTTTTGGGTTTCATAAATATAAATAAAATTACATATATAAATGACAGCGCAATCTAAAAGAGCAATAGTTTTTATTTCCATCTAAGGAATTCGACTTCAATCCTGGGTCCCAAATCTCCAGATTTTTCAGGTCCATTTTTCTTTCGTGCTATTGATTCAATTGCGGGTATTGGGAAGAGCGCGCGGCTGTAAAGTGATTGTTATAAAAATCATGATTTCGTTTAAAACTAACTTAATCGATATTACACCTACGAATATTTTTCAGATCAGTATTTGGCCCATTTACTACTGGGAACTACTGTAGAATAGCTTTTAGAGTTGTGCCTTCCAATTTTATACAGCGAAGAGTAATAGATATGAAGTCCCTTACAATAAACAAGATGAAATTTTAGAAGGATATATTTAATTATTTAAATATACCTAGAATGGCCTCACTACATAAAATCAAACTGCAAAGTTGGTTAAAAAATTCATTCTAATAATTAAATTGTCGCTAAAGGTTAATGGTTAATTAGTTTACGCCACCATATCCTTATTAAACAAGATGAAATTTTAGAAGGATATATTTAATTATTTAAATATACCTAGAATGGCCCCACTACATAAAATCAAACTGCAAAGTTGGTTAAAAAATTCATTCTAATGTATATATTTCTAATAATTAAATTGTCGCTAAAAGTTTAGAAATAATTCATTTGAAAAATCCATGGCAAACCCGAGTTTCAAGTGATCCGAACCGTTTATCCATCTCCCTTTTTCAACGTACCAATCGATGGTTGTCGAATGTCCGGCCAAAAAGTGTGTGGGCCCGAATGTTCGCTTACATCTGGAAGATCAGAGTTCGTCCTTCACTCTTTCTATTGGCCAGACTGTGATAGTTTGTGAAGTGGTTGTCTTCAAAAATATATCTTAATCGATCTGACAGCGTAATTCAAGATTAAATTTAACTATGAGAGACTCCTATGAACTGCGACTAAATATCTCATACAATTTGAGATAATTTATGAAGGGAGAAAGAGTACATAGTCTACTCGCTATCTTTCCTTTCTTCAAGACTTTCATGCTTGTATTATCGCATTGCTTAGATAATAATTATAATCTGATTTGATCATTTCCAGTAATCTTGGTCACCTAGTACCGAGATAACGAACCTATGGCATGCTTGCCCAAAGTGGACATTGGCAAATTTTGGAGTTGACACATTATTTTAACTAAATTAACATTCAAAACCCACGCAAGGAGTACTTTTTACAAAAATTAAATCCATTTTGACAATCATTCTTTAAACTTTCATGCTTGTATTATCGCATTGCTTAGATAATAATTATAATCTGATTTGATCATTTTCAGTAATCTTGGTCACCTAGTACCGAGATAACGAACCTATGGCATGCTTGCCCAAAGTGGACATTGGCAAATTTTGGAGTTGACACATTATTTTAACTAAATTAACATTCAAAACCCACGCAAGGAGTACTTTTTACAAAAATTAAATCCATTTTGACAATCATTCTTTAAAAAGATTCCCCACCGCTGACCTAGTCGGTCCTATCTTTGTTGGGCTAATGCTAGACAGAACAGAGCCTGATAAATCCTAACTAAATCACCATTACATGCTTATAATGAACATTGGGCGATGTAAAACATTTAAATCTTAGTTCGAATTACATTCCAGATCAGATAAAAGTCGTGTGTGAGATCCTATTGAGAAACTGTAAGACCTAAATCATATTTTCTTTCCATCTTTGAATAGAAAAGATGAGAAAAATAAGCGCCGTTTATCAAAATACAGATATATTTTCACTTACTTTCTGTACATTCATCGATGGTGATACACCGTCCCCTTTTCGAATTAATATTTTTTGTGTAACGAACAGATCCAGCTTTGCAGAAACATTCTGACGACAACCCACCCATACAGAATGCCACATCGTTTTGTCGGCAATATATTTCGCAACTGTCATTCCGAAATTCCTCGTTAGGAAGACAACATCTTTTTGAAACTATAAACAGAAAATTTATTCAATTTTTTTTTATCGAAAAACTTATATTATAAAATTATTACCTGTAACGTCAATTTCTTGGTATAGAAGAACGATGACGATGCTTATCAAACTTGCAATCATGTCGATAAGGATTTGTAGCGCAATACGTTCGACACTTGTTCTGTAGTCGCTTATATATAGAATGAACTACGTCATTGGTTATATAAACCAGTTTTTTTTTTACTATGAAGCGTGCTGAGTCTTAAATGAACCGTTTACAAGCGAAATCGATTAATTCAACTTTGGAACTTTTTAAAATTTTAATGTCAAAATACTTGATTGACTCTTAATAATTTTATTTAAAATAAATTTCCTTATTAGTTAGGCTTGACACCATTAAATGACAAAAAGTTTTTAGCCATCGAATAATAGACAGCTTCAGCAACATGAACGTGTATCATGGCGTCATTTCGAATCGTCGCTAGAGAGTTCCTCACGTCCAAACGTGAGTTAAGGAAAGCTTCTGTATTGACATCATCTATTCGCGTTCTACATAATGGCAAATTCGACACTTAGGCAGAAAGGTGATTACCTATGTATATAGTGACTAAACGACTAAATATAATGCCACATCTTTTAGTATGACTTAGACTTGTATCTATGATATGATAATTAAATTTTGTGTTAAAAACGTTAAAAATCGTAACTTGAAGACCTACATTTATACCATACTTTTAGCGTGATTTCTGGATACCTCACACTGAATGGAAAAATTTTGTTTCATTTTTATTTAATATTAAATATTCTTCTAATTACTATCGAAGTGATTTTGATAAAACAGAGAAAGCGAATCAACCAGTTGTGGACTCGGATGTTTGTATTCTGCGCAAGCGTATTAAACGAATATGATGTCATACACATGTGACGCTTTATGGAGAAGTTAAGAGAAGTAACGATTTGCTGAAGCAGATTTCTTCTATATACGCACGCGTGTAACGTGAACTCAATGACGTCATTCTTCTTCGCGTTTATGTTCGCGTCAGCGCCTTGCTGAAGCTGCCTAATAAATAATTTCTTTCAGAAGCCAATTTGATTAAGTCCAAATTCTAATGTATCTCGTGGCAATAATGCAATTCAAATGTTTATAAGTGTCGTATTATGCTTAAGACATTTTTTGAATTTACCCTTCAAAGTTACAATTATATTTTGACATCTTTTAAAATCACTAAATTGGAAGGATCAATTGAGAGACGTGTAGGAAAGGTGCGATACCGTCTACATGAAAGTTTTGGCTAACCAGTTTTTATTCAATAAGTTTTTTGGTTTTAGTCAAGGTCTTTCTTTAGTCGACTAGGATACGACAATAAGAATTTAGTTAAGTAATTTTTTAATACAATGGTATATATATGTTAGATAATAACTACAAACTATTCATTTTGTCATAAAAAATTAAAATAATTAATCTGTTATTGTTATATATGGATATTAATAGAACAACGCCTCTGTAAGATAAATAATTTATTATATTAAACAAAGTAAAACATAGAGTACACTCGGATCGTGTTCGGTCGGAGACAAACTCTGTCCGAATTTTAAGTTCGTTTACACATTCTGAGTGCTCTCGGTCTATAGTCTGAGGTGAAATGACGAATCTCGTGCTTGAAGGAATAGTTGTTCTGGCTGATATGTTATTACAGGAGTTGTACAGTCACATTAATAAACAGAATAGACTGATAAAGAGGAAGTTACGGATTCTCAGACGTGAATTCGGCGCGTCTTCCAATTTTCTGAGTGAGGTGGAAAATGAAGATAAAAATACATTCAAAAATCACCTACGATTGACCACTATTCAGTTTTGTTGAACTTTTAAGACGTGTTAATTCTAAAATTCAAAAATGTGACACAAACATAAAGATTCGCTCCACTTACGCGATCGTTGTTTACTGCTTTCCGCCATCTTGAAACTTCCAGTCGACTTGGATGAAGTGGTCCGAGTGGGTGCACGCGTATTGTCCGAGCGAACATAGACCGAATGTACTTTGATTGTGTCAACCTAGCTTAAAACAAGAGATACCTGGAGTCATAACTCATCTAGAGGTCAAATCTACTCAAGATGGTGAACAGGAAGAGGAAGGTAGCGATATGATGCAAGTGCGGCAGCTTGGTGGCGCGTCACGCGCTACCAAGCTGCCGCTATGCATCATAACCTTAAGTATATTCGTCTGTTTTCTTCACATCGTTATGTAAATCATTTACGATCCTGAATTGTGCGTAGTGCGTCGAGCCATCTGTATATGAGTTCATCAGTCTAGCCAGAATTCTCAATAACATTTTTCCCGTCCTCTTCCAATTGTCAAACATTCAACATTCATTACATAATTGTCGAACATTCAATATGTGTCGTTTTCGTCTTCAACGTACACTTCGCTGTTTGTATTTATTAATAATGGTATCTGCTGAATCGTTCGGCAATCGGTCATAATAATATCAAAAATTTATTAGAAATATCCGAATTATTGCGTTAACAAATAGATAGTCAACATACACATCTAATCAGTGTTTACTTTTTTCAATGTAAAATCGGAAAAATTAAAAATTAACTGAATTATTTAAATACGTTGCATCTAATATGCATCGAAAATAGTTTTGTTAAGCAATGTTTTTCTTCGTTGATACTAATGTCTGTTGCCTGAAAAATCAGATTTTTCATATCTGAAAAAACCCGATACTTTTTTCCATTCGCAAAATTATATATGCATTGTAATCTTAGCGATCCTAACTCGAGCATGGCTGCAGTCATGGATAAATAATTGACTTTATGTAAGGATTTCTTCCCCGAATCACTAAACTGATTTCCCAAATCTAATATTCTACATAACGCAAGAATGTTTGCAATCGGGTATACTCATCATTGAGCATCGTTATTTATTTATTTTTCTCTTCTGAAATTATTTTAATCTCAGTTTCTTAAATGAGAAAGATATTCAAAACAGTTACACTCAGGATTCAATTTCGGAAATTTCTTTTTTTGGTCATGGTGATCTGTAATTTTTTTTTACTTTTAACAAAAGCTGCATCGATATTAGATACTGTAGGTAGTGTTTCAAATGATAAAAATTAAGAATATTCTGTATTTTAATGATATAATACAATTGCAATATAAATTTTCATGTGCTGTACTTTTACTATTGAACACCAAAAAATTCAGAAAATTTTCAATTCTGTGTTTTCTCGTAAAGGATTCAGATATGTGATATTATGTTAGGATTACAGTTTTAATTTAAAATTAGTGAAAACATTCATTTCATTATTAATTTAAAAACAACAACAAAATAATATTCATGCTTAAAATAATTCACAAATTTTATTTCTCCAAATTTTAATTTTCAAAAATGGATATTGTATTGTTGAATTGCTTCATCTGTAGTTGTGATTGTTAGCACGTAGGATTTATCTTTTCTGTAAAAATTATGAAATAATTTCATAAATTATTATCAGTTGTTAATTGCAGCAACACAATTTATATAACTAATTTAAAAATAGAATTCAATATTTTAATACGTAATTTTCTGAACTAAATGAAAGTAAACAGGATGTCACACACGTGTTTCGTGAAAACACCTGCCGTGATGATGTAATATTTGCTAAAATTTAGTAATTTATGGCTAATAAGCAAAATTATGTATTCAAATAAAACAGTGTTTAAAGGAAAGAATAACTTACTCTCTTCGCATTCACTTCGTGTAATGCATTTTCCATCCAAGTCGATATAACGGATAAATCCTTCGTTACAATGACACCTCGAAACGGGCTCTAACGTAGGGAAAACAGTTATGGTTCCATTACATGAACAAACTTCTTCACCACCAACACATACTTTGAAAGTTTGATTGTCGTCACATATTTCTGAAATATTCAAATATTTAAAAATCAATGATTGAATTTAATAATATATTCACAATCCGTATACATGAGTGTTAGCAAGTGGCGTAGTAAGTTTATTGGGCCTCGTTATTTATAAATAAAAATGATAGTCTTTAGAGCAATAGGCTATCATCGTGTTGGTTATCTCCTAAGGAATTCGACTTTAATCCTGGCGTCGCCGAATGGCAACGTGGTTAAACTGTGGTTTACCACCCTGGCGGATCTGGTTCGCACGCCTCCAATTTTTCAGGAGGGATCCACGCCCGGCCCGTTGAACTCCATCCTTCAACTATCGGTTGACCCCATCATGGCTGTTGTCTAGCCTGTGATGGGCTTTACAAGTAGCCGCCGCCAGATAAATTATATCTATTGGGCGATATGAGAGCTTAACTACGCTAACATTAACCAAAATCAATTTGGTCCGAAATCTACAGATAGGGCGCATTCCAAACCTCAACA
The DNA here is from genome assembly GCA_000484575.1 of Olivierus martensii. Taxonomy (NCBI): domain Eukaryota; kingdom Metazoa; phylum Arthropoda; class Arachnida; order Scorpiones; family Buthidae; genus Olivierus; species Olivierus martensii. The sequence continues at coordinate 60,497 of AYEL01075165.1, read as the reverse complement.
GTAAGTCAATCAGTGATTAGTTTCTTTTGACGTCAGAAATAACTCAACATCAGCTTGTTTCTGTTTCTGTTTTTCGATGATATTGATTTGTTACACTTTCTAACTTTTAAAATCTTATCATTTAGCAGGAACTACTTTTCTGCGACGTTAGAAAAACGGTGTAAACCGGTGTCAAAAGGCTCACCACACTCATCGCCGCTAGAGGTCGTTGTGTGTGATGAGCGTTTTGACACCGGTTTACGCCGTTTTTCTAACGTCGCAGAAAAGTAGTTCCTGCTAAATGATAAGATTTTAAAAGTTAGAAAATGTGACAAATCAATATCATCGAAGAATACAGAAACAAGCTGATGTTGAGTCAGCCCAATGTTGGACTGAACTGTGATAAGCTCGTAACTAGTTCATCTCTACATGTCTATAATAAACATACATCCATGATAGAAAAGATGAGATAAATAAGCGCCTTTTTGAAAATAAAAATATATTTTCCCTTACTTTCTGTGCATTCATCGATGGTGATACAATCTCCCCTTTTTGATGTAATATTTTTCATGTAACGAACATATCCATTTTTGCAGAAACATCCCGATGATTGTTCACCCATACAGCAGAACGTATGTAATTTTTGGCAATATATGTCGCAACCGTCAGTCCGAAATTTCTCGTTGGGAAGGCAACATCTTTTTGCAACTACAAACAGAAAATTTATTCAATTTTATATCGAAAAACTTATCTGAAAAATTATAGTAAATACCTGTACAATATTTTTACCTATAACATCAACTTCTTTATATAGAATGATGACGACGACGTTTATCAAAATTGCAATCATGTCGATGAGGACTGTAGCGCAATGCGTTGGACACCTGTTCTATATGTAGTTATATATAGAATAAACTACGTCATTGATTATATAAAACAGATTTTTTTTTAACGAAGCGTGCTGATTCTTTAATATCGCTTCATTGCAGTTAATTTATGCGATTATTTGCAGAATATCTACCAGGGATGCAAATTTTTTCCTGGGAGAGAGACAAAACATTTCATATATCATATTCATGTATATTTGAAATGTGATTCGAATTAAACTAAATTATTTATCCTATCTATATTAGTTTAGTGTAATTAAGCCTCCATATTGATAATTTGGCACTTTATCTGCTGGCGACCACTTGAGAAACCATCACACATTGATGAGGTAATTACTTGTAAACCGAAAGATTGAAGAATGGAAGTTCAACGGGCCGGGCCCATAGTCTTCCTGAAAAACTTGATATGTGGGACCCAGATTTGAACCGAGAATCCTCAAAAGTATAAGCCACAGAGTTACTACGCGGCTATCCTGCCAACAAATTATTTGTAAGAAATATTTTTATAAATATAAGTCAGTTTATTAGTGGGCTATTATTGTAAAGTATTGTTGCATATAATAAATGGAATTATACGCCAAATTCAGGACATTAATTTTTCGCAAAAACTGAAATTTGCATACTGGATCCTATAGCAGTTGCTTTGACCAGGCCGTCGCAAGTGCATCATAAAGTTATATACACATTCATCTGTTTTCTTCACATCTTTCTGTAAATCATCTACGATCCTGAACTGAATTATGTTTTACAAATTTTCTATTGAAGGTCAGGAAGTGCGTAAAATTTCAAAATACAGAAAACTCAATTTTATTCATAAATGGTCCGGAATTGTGCTAGCACGTTACAATTACAGAGATAATAAATTTTAGTTTTAATTAACTATTTATATTTAGAGATTACACACAGCTCATTTAAAAAAACTGTGAATTATTTTAATCAAGAGTTATTGAATTTTTATTTCTCTAATTTTTTAATTTACAAAAAATGGTATCGTTGAATGAAGTGCATCTTCAAGTTTTGAATGCATGTTTATAACATGAATAAGGAAAAGATTTCTCATATTTTATTTTAAATTTGTTACATGAATAAGGAAATTTTTTAAATAAAAATTTAAAAAAATTTAGCTAATAAAAATTTTATTTGTGGATAGATGGCAGATATTGTAGCGAGAGGTAAGTGAATGGCAAAGATGGGCGGCGGCCACTTCTAGACTTCCAGCATAGGCTGGCCAACGCCCATGATATGGATTAAAAAAAAAACGTTGAAAGATGAGATTCAATAAACCGACCCATCCTGAAAAACTCGAGGTTCCATACCTTCAGTTTTTCAGGATCCTCCAGAGTGGTAAATCATCTTCCTGTATGGGTCAATAATTTTTCGCATAATAAGATTTTTCGATTTGCCACAAAATAGCATCACTATAAAATATCGCAGCTAATGATTGAATTAATAAAAATGGAGGTTTTTATCAGCGGCGTAGCTAGGGTGAATGGCCTTGGATATAAAATGGGTCTCCAGGAATATTTTATTCTCTTTATAGCTAAACACACAGTCCTGCGCTGATGATTCTAAGACTAAAAATTCCTTTTATTAAATAATTTACTAACTTAAATTAATTTGTTTCTTGCTTTTGCATTAGCAATAAGATGGATAATTTTTTGCTCTATTTTTTCGTTAAAACGTGGGGCCCTTTCCAATTTGGACGGGTACCACTTGCACCATTGTAGCTACGCAGCTGGGTTTTAATGTACAATATTATGTTTATATGTCTTAATAATATAATATGATTATATTTGCATGTATTACAGATTTTAATTGACGACCGAAAATTCGGAAAATTCTAAATTTTATAAAGCTTTCTAGCCAGAATTTTCTAGATAAACTAATGATTGAATTAATAAAAATGGAGGTTTTTATCAGCGGCGTAGCTAGGGTGAATGGCTTTGGATATAAAATGGGTCCCCAGGAATATTTTATTCTCTTTATAGCTAAAAACATAGTCCTGCGCTGATGATTCTAAGATTAAAAATTCCTTTTATTAATAATTTACTAACTATCAAATCACAAATTATTAAACTTAAGCGATCACTGTCTGATGAATATCCACGTGAATCATGAAATTATCTTAAAGAAATTACTTCCGGGACTTTAGGTTCGTTTCTTGTGGTCACTGGCATTCTATTTTTCCTGTTCCAGAAACACTTGCGGAGTTGTTGCCGCACCCTCAAGAGAGCTAACTATCCCTACACCTTTTCCCCTAGCAACGGTCATGACCTTAACGTTGACCCACGTGTGTTGAACTACTCATCGCCGGAGGTGACAACTGTCACATGCGCTTTTTCCCACGATGTTCTGAGAACCGTAGATGGGAAAGTAAAAGACGATTTAACATCGGAATCAGTACAATTAACATGTTTGAATTCTCCAGATATCGATACAAATTCAACGGAAAATCCCCAAAATAGATTATATCCGGATCTTCGCGTTAAGGAAGAGAAACCTTTCCGAATTTAATAATTGAAATAATAACTCACCAGTTGTCTTCACCCATTAGGCTCAACGAAAAATCCTTAATCCAAACTCATCCGCTCGACGGACCATAAAATGTTCAGTTTTGCACACACAAATTTCAAAATAATAAACCAGATGGCAACTTAGTTCGTTATTTTAATTTTACAAAGTTAAAACACACGTACTTTTACAAGTTGAAAGAGTCACCTCAAGACAGGTTTGGGTACACACATTCACACATGGGACGAGTTCGACACACTGACCCCCTCTACCTCGTCCTTACACTTTGTAAACCGGTTTCCCAAAACTAGCCAAAAAAAATAAATAAATAAAAATAAAATAATTTGTAGTCGTATTCCAAGGTGAATAAACTAATAGTCGCAATAATAATATTTAAGTTCGAATCTCGGATATTGCAGAAAATGCGAGATGATTTTGCAGCAAATTTCAAATGTCAGATATGTACTGTCGACAACTGCGTGCAGCATATAGCCTTTTTCTATTATGCAAAAATCTCGGATTCCATGAAAAGCAGAATCTTGCGCAAAAATTATTAATTTATCAGGTATTTCACAAATCAGATCGGAAATGTGTAACCTTTCTTTTTTAACGAATAAACATGGCGACTGTAATTGTATATATCAGTAAATATTAAACGGAAATATAGTCGATATTTCTGACCGACAATTTGGTTTTTTCCTGATAGTTCTGATTATGTAGAAAATGCGAGATGATTTTGCAGCAAATTTCAAATGTCAGATATGTACTGTCGACAACAACTGCGTGCAGCATATAGCCTTTTTTTCGCGTGTTTTGGTTCTGATTTTTTTTATCGTTTAAAAAAATTGTTAAATATTTTCGCTAAAATTCGAATATTTTATTATTTCAATGTCATGCTGTTCCAACACTTGAAAGTTGGGGTGCTCGTTCTGTGTGTTTCAAATTTTTGCAATTCTTCTTCTAACTGCGTAATAGGCTAATCGGCTTATACACGAGTATATATAACACTTGAAAGTTGGGGTGCTCGTTCTGTGTGTTTCAAATTTTTGCAATTCTTCTTCTTCTAACTGCGTAATAGGCTAATCGGCTTATACACGAGTACACACCATTTTTCTTTCTATTGGAACCATTTTCCAAGCTATAATTATTATTAGCACCGATACAGCTAATTTTTATATTTCTTATTCTGAATAATTATTTTTTTTACATTCGTCATAACAACAAGAAGTGATTAAAGATTAGAACAAACTATTTCTTTGAAAATTTTGAACCAAAACTTACAATTTTATACATTAAATTCAATTCTATATGAAATATGAGGTTAGAAAAATAATAAAGTACGAATAATATTGGCGTATTTTTTTAATTTCAAACTTAAAAAGATAATTTTTAATTACCTTTTTAATGAATCTAATAAGCATTTGTCTGTGTTTTCTATATCTGAATTTATGATAGTTTATCTTAAAACTGGATTTAAATTATTATGGATAAAATAAAAATCAAAAAACTTCTTGAATAAATGAATATTCTATTCTCTATTGATGAAGACTTCACACAGGCAGACAAGGAATTGTAATGATATCTGTCTGTACACAATATTCGAAATCATACATTCAAGACAATCTTTATCATTCTTATGTACATCATATCATATCATCAAAAGTATATAATTTTTCAAAACATCAGAAAAGATAAAGAAAAATACATTTTTACATTATACAGAAAACATTAAAACACATTAGAAATTAAATTGTCAACTTTTATAGCATTCTTATTAAACAAATGTTTCCCCTTTGATTTCATGTATATTAAAACAAGAATCTGTTCAAAATTATTAATATTTAAAGTATTTGAACAAACAATTCTTCAAAGAACAATTATACAAATACTAACACAATACCAAGAAGATAGTTTTTAAATGTTAATGTTACACTCACACTCAAACAATAATGGCTTACATTTCTGAAATATGTATTCAATATCTTTCATACAATAATAATATTAAACCGTAATTGCCAATTAAAATGACAAAAAATAATTGTTATTCGATTCACAAAAACTGAATCCTAAATACAACTTTCTGCTTTAATACCAGATTTTGACAAATTTCTCGATACTATTGTTTATGACACCACCAAATTAAAAACTTCAAATTATCCTTCACATGATGTTCTCAAAATTATCTTGTTCATTTATTCATGCAATGGTATGAGTGAGCATGTTGTATAAATATACAGACATACTACATACAAACCAACTCATTCAGTCAATGTAAATACAATTATTATACAAATTTATTTTATTTATTTTTTTACTAAGTAACAAAAATCATTGTTTGAGCTATTTATAATTATTTAACTCAAACATGAAATACTGTAACCAAAACTTATTTAATTTTTTTTTATGCATTCAAACAATATATTTGATTTAATGCATTTATTAACCTGAGATTTCAGAATACAGACTAAAATCCCTGAAATTAATTTTAGAATATTTTTGTAGTAATTTGATTCCACGTAATCTGATATTAACCGAAAATTATTTCAATATATATAAAATCTATAACAGTATATATATTTCGAATAAATATATATTCTGTATATCCATACTTATATTAAAAAATAATTTCAGGAAAAATACAATATCTACTCGAAATTATTGAAATAATTAAATTAACTATTAGAAGAATGACAGATCATTTCAGAAACTGCAAATATATCAAAAACAGTTACAATGAGTTTTTATATTACATAATTAAAATATCACATTATATAGGACAAGAAATCAATAACTGAAGTGGAATCTCTTTTAAATGGTATCTTCAGAAATAACAAATTTACATTGTTTTTTTTTTAATTCCATCTTTGTATTTAACAACAAATATATTGTGTACTCTAAAGGTTGTAAATGATCAGTATCACATTGATACAACATTAACAGCAATATTTTATTACAGAATAAGTAGAAGACAAATTCATGTAAGGCAACAATTGCAAGAAATATGACTAATATATCTGTAACAGATTTTAGCACAAATATATCACATCTACTTATTTTGTTCAGTTATAATCACCTGATGAGATGATGTTTTGTGATAGCACAAGATATCAAAATGTGAACAGGATAATTAGCAGAAACAGTATAATGATTTTGTAAAGAAAAATATGAAAATTTTATTTTTGTATTTTTTCTACTTTATGTACTGATTGATTAAACATAAGTTCTTATTTCAAAATTTGGACCACAGAAAACATGTCAGTGTTTGAAATTTATTTTGGATACTTCGGAGCAAGATAAATTATTTTATCCAACATATGAAACAAAACTAAAGATTCAAATTTATTAATTTGCTTTATATCATGCATAATAGTAAAATTTTAGTTTTCAAAAATTTCAGTAAGTTTAATTTTCATATTTTATAAACTTAATTATAAAAAAAAAAAATGGTTTTAATCCATCATTTTTAATTTAATTCAACAAGATAAATATCTTAATTTCAATTAATGCAAAACAAATTTTAAACAAATTATTAGTAATTAAAATTTAAAAGTTATTCCAACAGTCACATTGTTTTTATTTTATTGAAGCAATCTTTAATTCTATAGTATTTTTATTCTGTAAAAAATCCTATTATCTAATTTGAAAAACAAAATATAATAAAAAAATGTTCTCTAACAATATACCCTGTATGTAAATACATCTAAAGGCAAGACAAGGAATGCTAACAAACAGCAAAACTAATCATTCTATTTCTATTTGCAGTTCTACAGATACATGGTACCATTTGGAACATAGAATATACCAACTGTATAAGAACTTTTTATTAAATCTATCTAAAAAAGAAAATTATTATTGTAAAAAATGAAATTTAAATTTAAATTTTTTAAATAACTGAACTAATTTAGAATAAAATTTAATAAACATTTACTTTTAATGTAGAAAAAATAATAATTTTAGTGAACATTAATGAAGCACCAACTACAAATAATTTTGTGAAATAGTAATGTACTATATTTAAAATGACAAATAGAACATTTAAACACTGATATATTTTGACAAGTGACAAGATTTAGTGCAGCAAGAGACAGTAGAAAATAATGAAATAAAACCATGGAAAATGTTTTATAAATGTGACAACTTGTTATCAAAATATGACATATAAGATGCAAGGATTCTGATACATAAAAACCTCTGATATTGATATTTTTACATAACAATATAATTTTGATCAGGATTACTTCCTTATATGCTTTAATTACATCAAAATCAGTTATTGTGTCTTAGAATAAATTTTCCCAGATATAATTCTTCTATAAAATAAAAGTATAATACAATTCAGTCTCGAAAAAAAAATCCAAAATCTTCAAATCACAGATGACTTTAAATCATTATTACATAAATTATTACAAATGTACATAATGCTATCAATTATTTGAAATGAACTGAAACAAGATCTCCAGAGAAACATACATGTATAAAGCAATAATATATTTTAAAACAATCCAAAAAAAAATCAAATATGAAATTCACATTATTAAAAAACATTTAAATTGTTAAAATCCAAATGTAATTTGTTAAATCATTTATCAAAGAATAATGAAGTACTCAAAATTTGAAACTATTCAACAAAACTACAAATTGTAAAAGGATCACAAACAAATGGACGACTTTTATTATTAGAAATTTATTTAATAATAATAATAATGGCTCATTTTTCATTTAACAAAACAATGAATAATCATTATTTTTTCTTTTTATTATCTTTAATTTTAAAAATAAAATCATATAAAACTTTTAATGAAATGTTTATTTATAAATAAGTATTTTAATAATTGATTTAATTATTTCAGAATTACAGAAAAATTTCAATAACAATACTTGTTCCTATAATTCTATTTTATCTTGATTTTGATTAAAGTTTTCAATTACATCATTCTATATTCTCTTAATAAATTTCTTCTTATCTCCAAATTTCTGACCTATTTTATGTATTTCTATGAGTTCATTACCTCTATTTGTCTTGAACAATATGTTTGTGCTCTTCTTATTAATGCATGGAAGGCCAATTTTTTTTTTTTTTTTTTTAACAAAGAGATGGTTTGGAAAACTTTGAAACTTTTATGGAGTCATTTCTTCATTGGATGGTTCACCATTCTGTAGTAAAGGTGATGATGTAATTGATGGCAGATGCCCAAAATGGCTTGAATTCTGGAAAAGAGAAATATTTTGTTTATTTTATTCTATAAAAATTTATGCCTATTAAAATGATTAATATTTATCATTAAAGTGACAATTTTTTTCAAATCTTATATTTTGATATTTATCTGAAAACTGATTAATAGTTAATAGACATCTATAAACTATTTTTAAAATTCATAATAAATTATTCATACTAGCATTGATTTTATTATAATTACAATATTTCTTTTCATTTTATCCATTTATATAACAATGACATTAAAATGAACAATAATAATTATTATTATAAAAAATATATAGCAATAATAATAATACATGTGATAATAATTATAAAAAAATTATTATTACATGTATATAAAATTATTTCACTTCTATATGATATAAATTGCCAATATGATCTCATAATTTGTGATAATCTGAAAAGATCTAACAATAATAGGAATTACTTTAAATAATCATTTTTTTAAAATAAAATTATTATTTTCTACAATAGGAAAAAATTCATCAATAAATTCTGAGAGCAAAATCAAGCATTATATATTTAGAAATATATTAAATATTTAAAGTTACAATGATAGTTAAAAAATTATGGAATCAATTCTTTATATATATTATTATTTAGCCATTTGATGGGTGAAAAATAGTGATTTGTGCAATGACAAATATTATAATTTGAAATAATAGAAAAATATGTCATGATGACAAAAAAGAAAGCATTTATTAAAAATTTGTTTTATGCATGTGATTATGGTATCCTCCTAAATGAAAAACAGTAATATCAAATTTAGTAGAATTCATTCTTATATCTTTAGAAAATTTGTAAAATTTAGTAAAAAATTAAACATTTAGGATCCCAAAAATTTGGAAAACTTCTAATTAGCTGAAAACTTTTTAATATTTTGTTTTAGATATTAAAAGTGAATATTTGTTTATGAAAATTATTTATATGATAGATTACTTATCTTCTAAGAAATCAATTGATCAGATATTTTATGTAATTTTACTTAAAATAAATTTAAGTTGCATTCTAAAAGAATCGGATTTATTTTGTAAATAATTTTGAATTTATATTTAATTTTTAATTACAGATGTTCCTCAACTTATGAACAGAGGTGAGGAAGAATTCACCACCATCTAGCTTGTACATCATTAGAGACAACTAAAGAGTAATTCTATCTTCTGCTAGTCATTTGGTAGGATCCTATCTATCTTTCCTTATGTTTTCTTGTACTCTTCTCACTTCATTTTTCATTCTTCAAAAGATTAAATCATTGAATATGCCCTCTATCTCTTTTGCTAAAAATACTTTGACTATAAATTTCTGATTATAATGTGAAAATTTTTGATATTTAGCCATCTTAAAATACTATATTGTGGTTATAAATTAAATAACTATGTAGTTTCACAATGCATTGTTGCTAAATCATTTTCTTATTGTAACATTTAAAATTCCTGTACAATTTTTGAAATTTTTTAGAGTTGAAAAAATTCTGCATATTCATATATACAAAAGATTTGAAAATCAAATATTTGTAAGTTGAGGAGTACTTGTATTACAAATATTTGTTTAGCACACTATTTATTAATTTTATTATATTTTTGAAATTTTTTAGAGTTGAAAAAATTCTGCATATTCATATATACAAAAGATTTGACAATCAAATATTTGTAAGTTGAGGAGCACTTGTATTACAAATATTTGTTTAGCACACTATTTATTAATTTTATTACGTTGACTATAAAATTTATGTAAACTTTTTAGGATTTTCTGTATTTGTTGACAACAGTTTTTTTATATACGTACAATAATAATATAAAATTCTACTCATAGTGCAATAATACTATAAAAATTTTTAACTTTAAAATTAACAGTAATAATAGAAAAATAATTTTTCTTTAAGCAATTTCATATTTTAACCCTCAACCAACCTCATATTTTAACTTATATTTTAAATGAATCAAAGAAATGAGTTGGAAAATTTGAGAATGTTGATAACATTAATATTTTGGTTAGGCCAAATACTTTTGGATAAGAATGCACATCAATATAGGCAAAAGTTGCTGAATATCAATTTAATGGATGAAAGAACTAATTCTGAGATGAGGAATGCAATACATGTTCCCCATTTATCAATCAGTATTAGCTAATAATGCAATACTAAATGGTACTGAAGAATAATGAAAAGAAACAATTTATCACAATTTTCTTTCACCAGTTTAATATTCATCAAATCTTTTTTTTTTTACATAAGGGCCTTTGACACCATGTCCACAATGCTGATACAGCTTCCAGTAGTTATCATTTGCAAATACATTGTGTTCCTTTCTTTTCTCAGTTTTGAATACCTTTGTAGTTCTTGTCTTTTCAGAGTTCTTCAATACTTTCATTATACGTCTCATGCATCTGACCTCTATATCATGTTTATAGCATCTTTTTGCAAAAGTTATTGTGTCATTCCCACTTCTAGCTATATCTTATTGATATTTTAGCAATTCTTTTCTTTGTTTTTTATTTGTTTTCTTATATATTCTTTATTTCTGGTCAGTTATTGTGTCATTCCCACTTCTAGCTATATCTTATTGATATTTTAGCAATTCTTTTCTTTAAGTTTTTTATTTGTTTTCTTATATATTCTTTATTTCTGGTCAGATCTATATTATAGCTTTTTAGCCTATATAATTCAACTTTTGTATATTATCATAACTAATCCTTCTCATTTCTTAGTGAAACAAATACTGCAGACTATTATTAATAGGCAATTTTTTTATCTTATTTTTGTCTTAAATTTCCTCATCATCTTAGAAATGCTAAGATTCATATTGTGACATTTTATACATAATCTCTCCTATTCTTAGGATCTCATGTTTTTTTCTAAATAGAGGATCACATTCCCACTTCTCTTTTATGACTTGTGATTTTACAGTAAATCCTATTCATTATAGAATATGTATATCTATGCTTGTGTTCTTGTTTCAGAATGATATTGTTTCCTCCATTTTTATCTTTTCTCTTAATGTAATGGTTCAGAGCATTATTTAAGAGAATTTCTGAAATAATGATCTAAAGATAAATGCTTTGTAAGACAAAATATTAGATGACCATGGTACAAATACTGAGGCATAGATAGATTTCCTATAAAACTTCACAATGTACTCAACAATCATCCCTCATAAAAAATGGAACTTATCTATAATTATTTCTTCTGTTTTGGGCATAGATAGATTTCCTATAAAACTTCACAATGTACTCAACAATCATCCCTCATAAAAATGGAACTTATCTATAATTATTTCTTCTGTTTTGTATAGTATATAAGTATATACTATTAATTTCAAGTTCCATTTTTTAAATGTGATGGTAGACATGGATGATGGAGAGTAACCACATTTAATGAGGAAGAATTATTTAAAAAATGTTATCAAAGATTTTATAACCAATTATATATCCACCTATTTAGGCAGGAGATATGTACTACTAGGCATTTGCATAATATATATTATATTTCAATAAGTATGACATGATGCTAACAATAGTTCATTATTAATTGTAATAACACTTCTGAAACAATAGCATGATTAAATATCATTACACTTTTGTAATAACTATCTCCAATTCAAAACATATAATTATATTACTGTTCTATATTAAATTAATCAGGCATCTGGTAATATCCAAGAATTTCTAGATACATAATATAATTTATGAGTATCAACTGTATGTCATCTCAAATTTGGGCATCCTCTCAAGTTTATTGTATGATTATTATAATTTATTTAATATGGAGATAGAATTTACCCATTACCTCTGTGTCCAATTTTAATGTTAATTTAATTAAATAACATGTTAAAATATCATCATTGTCAAAACAACACACATCATAGTGAACATCAACATTATTTTGTGATGTCAATATTAAAAAAAGAAGAAAATGAAAAATTTCAAACAATTTATTTCAAGCAAAAAATAAATTTATATAATATATAAAAGCCCATATGTTGATAACCAATATATGGCATTGTGATTTTGATGTTTCCATTTATTTATTAAAAAATGAATAAAAGAAGAAAAAATAATCCAGACTGACTTTGGAATGAAAAATATATTACAATAAAAATATGAAAATCTGAATATTTTGAAAACTCAAATTTTTTCATATTACCAAGCTTTTGTATATGAAAGTGCAAGCATGTGATCACTATAGATTTATAGAAGCAATGAAAGAATAAATCAACAAAATTTTCCTGTTCACCTCTTTATTCTTCTTAAAATTTGAATTTTAAAAAATACTGTCCAAGAATCTAGATCAATCAAATCCTTAAACAGTCTGAATTTTTGATTTTTATTATATTTCAAATATAAATGATTAAATTTATCTACATTCTTGCCTTTGAACTTCTATCAAAATTTGGATCTTTTGTATAAACTGATCCATAATTTCCGAGATAATGGCTAAACTTGTTTTGAGAAATTTCCATTTATTTTTATTGGAAGATGAGAAACAAAAGGAACGTTAACTTCCTCGTCTTTGTGCGATTTCGGATGTGAGTATATCGGTTTGAAAAATCGCGCCAAAGTGAATCAATAAAAAATATAGAATTCGAAGAAAACTGTATTATAGCGAAACAGCGTTAAGAAGTGCACAAGGGCGGTTTTTTGACCGGTTAGCCGCGACGGTTTTTAAACCGTTTTTATTTATCACATAGATTACAGTCTGCGTGGGCACACGGGCGGTCGTTTTCCCGCGGCGGTTTTAAAAACGCAACATGCTCTATTTTGTAGGCGGCGCGGTTGCCGCCTTGAAGAATATATATAATACAGTGCAAAATATATAAATAAAAAAATATATATAAAATTTGATTATAATTTATTCCCTTCGTGTATTTAATTAAACACATAGATAACTTCATAAAAATACACTATGAAAAGTGTCATTATTAACATAAAATTAACAAGGCCTTTGAGAAAAATACTTCTTGAAACTTAATTTAACAATTACAAAAATATTGTGTTTAAGAGCAACATTTTTCTTATTATGCAATGAAAGTATGTTCAGTTTGAGTTAAATAATCAGTCGGACGCCATTTTCTTTGATGATGATAATCTACTAAGCATTTAAACTGAGATATTTTTTAATTTTGAACTGATTTGAATAAAATTTTGCACAAACTTATAATACAGCCAAAAGATCCTTCATATTTCATTATTTCCTTTATATAATAGGAATTAATTAAATTTTGAAACTCTTTGCTTGATACACTTAAATATTGAAACCATTTTTATAATCCATAATAATAATTTTCTTTCTAAGTTTAATAATTCTAGAGATATTAATCTGGAAAATTTATCAAACGGGTATTAAATTAATTTGCTGATTTACATTAATTATATTTTAAAATTAATATAATTAATTCTGTAGTATAGAATTCATTAGATAGCATAGATTCTAGTCATTGAGATCATCTAGTGTTTAATGGGTCAAAATATGTTCTAGATCTATATTTTTAATAGCATTACACATGTATTATACAGTATGATATTATTGTAATCTAATTTTATAAGAAGAACGACAGAAATATCATATTGATTTTATGGTTACAGACTTACAGTAAAGTTAAAATTAAACCAAAATAGATATACAGTATAAATTTTAATGCTCCCAAAAAAAGAAAAAAACTGAAATTCATAAGATATTTTTAATACTGTCTTTACTGAGATAGAATAATATATTGAAAAATTCGCTACACCCTAAAGTACTTATGCACATGCAATAGAAAATTAATAAAAATAAAATTTAAAAAATGATTAAATTTGATAATATTACTTCATATAATTTTTTTATTAATTAGTTTTAATAAAATATGAGACAGTTATGAAACCAAACAGCTATTCATCTATGTGACTGGCAAAATTAAAATTTATGTTTAGCATTAAAATTGCATAGATATATATATAGATTTTTATTGATTTTTACATATATAAATATATGTATTGAATAAAACTGAATATTCAAAAAATTAAATTTTGTTCTGAATGTTCAGTTTTGTCTGGATGCTTTCATTTACATCATGTAACAAATATTTATATTTGAAACAAAACAAGAAAATTTCTATATAAGTTCAATCTCGCCTATAAAATTAAACCATTTCTGCCATGTTAATGGTGTAAATAAGTGTTTACTCCAGGGACAACGAAACTGCATTATATAAAATAAGCAAAACAATTCGATAATTAAATAAATAAATATGAAGAAGAGAAAAACGAACGTTTGAGTTAAACCATTGAATGTTTCATAGGAGAGCGAGACGACGCCCATATCTCTCGTTACATCGAATAAATGCAATTTTTCCCAAAATCTAGCACATAAATGCCATAATTTAAAACATAGAGATAAATATCGATGATGGCTACAATACGGTAATTTTTAAATTTATATATATATATATATATAATAAGCACGTGCTGTTTTTACCTGTTCTCCTTCCGCCACCATTTTTCTGCAGTATCTTATGGACAAAATACAGATGACAATCACCGCGTTTGTATCATTTCATCTAAAAACGTGTACTGTTGTATATATCCAAGACTTTAGTCCATTCAAGAAACTGAAATGGACGGCTATCGGGATGGTTGAAATGATGTTTATGTAGAGAACGTGGATATCCACGACTGCAGCGATACATACAATACAGTCAGAATATTGATTAGTTTGAGAACGCATGCTCAGCAGTCGCTGCAGAGATCCAAGACAGTGTTATGTCAGCTTTCAAGGTTGCTGCAATCCAGACCGTTCAATATTCGGACTTCAACTTCGCTTGGTTAAGTTCTCTATTTAGTTGCAGTCACAACACGATAAAAAAAAATTCGAATACGTTTATAATAAAAAATTAAAGCAAGGAAACAGATTTCTATATATATATTTTTGAATTTTTTCGTTAGAAGGGCACGGTGTGGCGCGTAATTTGATCAATGGTACAAATCTATATTAAGTACGGTTATAACAATGCTAATTTGATGATTAATAACGCTTTCTTATACATAATGAATAGCGAGTTAAGTTGAAGAAAGTATGATGAAAAACCTATCAAAAATAAGTAGAACTAGAACTCGTCCTAGATATGGATATAGATCCTTGGTATATAGTTAGCCATATAATAATCATTGAACTTTCACTGGAATGGGTTTCGATTTTCTTTGTGTCTGTATTGAAATTTCTCCTTGTCGACGAGACGTCCTTTTGTCGTGTTCTCGATGGATACAGTATTTAATAATAGGTCGATTTCAGCAGACTATTATGCAAATTTTATTGTTCAAAAGTTAACATTACACTGACGTCATAACTGGAAAACGACATTAAAAAAATTTAGAAGTAATTTATTGATTTTATATTCTATTTAAACCATAATACCATATACTATATATAGAACAGTAAAATTTTTATGATATATCAGTAAACTTACTACTTAGAGCGTCGATTTTGCGAATTAATTGAAACCAAAACTGTTCGTTTTAGAGTTCAACTTGTTTTGGTGCTAGGGCACAAACGGATTGAGGGCATGAGATTGCTGATAGGTTGCCAAGGAAGAGGTTCTCGTTCCTTTATTGGATCTGAACTTGCCCTGGGCATCAGATCTGATGCATTTGGGAGGATTGTAAGGGACTGGCTGGCAGCTTAGCATCTCAATCACTGGAGGTCTATTCGTGGACTGGATCTGAACTTGCCCTGGGCATCAGATCTGATGCATTTGGGAGGATTGTAAGGGACTGGTTGGCAGCTTAGCATCTCAATCACTGGAGGTCTATTCGTGGACTAAGGCAAGCAAAAGCTCTTATTTTAGGTCCTTCTTTACAGAGAACTAAAGAGTTGCTTGCATTGCATAAAAATCAAGCTAGGATTATCGCAGTGCTCCTTATAGAGCACTGTTATCTTAGAAGACATCTTCACTTACTTGGGAATGATGATAATCCCAATTGTAGATGTCAAGGAGGAGATGAAACTCCTCTTCACGTTTTATGTCAATATGTGGCCCTTTTAGGGTTTTAAATATAATCATCTAGAGTTGCATTTTCGTGCAGTAGAAGATCTTTTTACAATCCCATTGAAGAAAATACCGGACTTCTTATGGGATGATTCTGTTATGGTATATAATAGACCACTAGTGGTGGTAGTATATAGGAAAGGGGGCTGTTTAAAGCCTCCCTTTCCTATAATTAATCAATCACTTAAGGTTGTTAAATTATTCAAACATTCATGAAAATATCCAGTTTATATAAAAAACAATATAATTAGGCCATTATTGTATACAAGGTTTTATTACTACTGTATTTTAAAATATGAAGTATTATAAAAAATAATCAATTTAGGAGTTTTGTTTGTAAATAATTATCAGAACATCCATAGCTAAAGCCAATATCTGAATTTTTAATCCCTGTAATGACAAATTAAGATTATGTTTGTGTATGCTGCATACATTTTCGAATAAACAATCATAAACGAATGATTAAGCAGTAGTAATAATATTCAAAACAATCAGTGAATTAACAGTAGATGCTTCAATTTTATTTTTAAGTTGCAGTATTTCGGATAATCGATATTTTATTTTGTTTTTTAATTATCGTTTTCTATCTGTGTTAATAAAAAAAAAGATTTGTTTCACTGTATTACTTCAAAGCATTACAGATAAACAGTGACGAATATTAATTTGTGCTGGCTAAACAACAGTATAATTCTTACCAACCACGCAGCAATTATTATTATTATTATACAGTATACTGAGGGTTAATTAATGATTAAAATTAATTATTTAATTAATTTAAATAATAATAATAATAATCTAATAATTTGTAAAATAATTTTCATAAATGAGTTTGTCTTTGAGAAGCTATCATTTTATGTCTAGAAAGAAAGAATTACAGTATTTTATGCTAAAGTTTCTGATATAATTTTTTTGGGAATGATTTCAAGCATTTCTTTAGAAGTGCAATAAAAAATTTATCGTTGTGCATTCTATAAAATGACTTAATCGACATTAAAAAGTGACCTTACTTTAACAGCGTTATATATATAGTATTTAAATCAAATTTAGTAGAAATATTAAATAGAAAAAATCAATATGGCTACCTTATTCTCATATATAAGAATGAAAGTTAGAGATACGAAAAATGAATAAAATCATAACTTTATGCTTGAAAACTAATTTTGTAACTATTGTATTATATTTAGAATATTAACTTGAATAATGAACTGCATTGTTAAGCAACGAATATAAATAAAAATTATATTTAAATAAAATTATTCTTTTTATATTAAAACAGTTTCTTCCAAACTATACAATGTACTGATCCAACATAATGATGTAAAATTAAATTTCAGAGATGGCTGGATGGGCTTAATTAAATCACTATATCGCACATGGGATATTTTTTATCTAGTAGCAACCATGTTTAGAGCCCATCACATCCATGATAGGGTCAGCTAGAAGGTTGAAGAATGAGGTTCAACGGATTGGACCTCGACTCCGCCTGAAAACCTAAAGATGTGGGACTCGGAATTGAACCCGGATCCTCCTGAGTCCATGATAGGGTCAGCTAGAAGGTTGAAGAATGAGGTTCAACGGATTGGACCTCGACTTCGCCTGAAAACCTAAAGATGTGGGACTCGGAATTGAACCCGGATCCTTCTGAATGCTAAGCTTTACTATGCAGACATCTGGCATTAAAAGTAATAAGCAGCCATGCGGCTTTTAATTTCAGCTATGCAACCATCCGGCTTCAAATTTTAATGCATCTAGCATTAAAATTTGAAGCCGGATGGCTTCATAGTTGAAATTAAAAGCCGCATGGCTGCTTATTACTTTTAATGCCAGATGGCTGCATAGTAAAACTTAGCATACAGGAGGAGGGTTCAATTCCGAGTCCAACATCTTTAGGTTTTCAAGAGGAGTCTGGGTCCGATCCGTTGCATTAAAAGCTATTCAGCCATCTGTTATTTAAAAGCCGCATGGCTGCTTATTACTTTTAATGCCAGATGGCTGCATAGTAAAGCTTAGCATACAGGAGGAGGGTTCAATTCCGAGTCCCACATCTTTAGGTTTTCAGGAGGAGTCTGGGTCCGATCCGTTGCATTAAAAACTATTCAGCCATCTGTTATTTCAGCTATGCAGCCATCCGCCATTAAAAGCAAGCATTTCAGAGATGAAATGCTTACTTTTAATTTAAAAAATTTTACAGTTCTTACTTCTATCATACAATTTATTTGTAAAAGGATTTTTCATTTTTTTATATGTTTTTTTATTTAATAATTAATGTCCATCTACATAATATTAAAGTAAAATTTTCAAATAGATGCTTTACGATTGCAAATAATAAGTGATAAAATAATTTTATATATGCTCAAACTATATTTTCTGATGAAGAAATAGCATTCTTAAACATATTAATTTGATAGAATTAATCTGATCATTTGTTGTAAACAACATACTCCATTTTCATTGAAAATCTTGTTTGCTCTCTTTCAAAAGTTTAAGTTTCACAAGACAAATCGTAAGATACATCGCAAAATAAATTAGATATATGAAACAGTTACCTTGATATAGCAAAAGCAAAAAATATTTTTCAAAAGGACTACTAATATTCCTAACGGGAGTTTTCATGTTTTCCAAAATTTCATTGCACTTTTATAAAGAATGCGTCTTGTCAATGAGATATGTTATGTTTTTACTAAAAAAAATTTTATTATAAACTAGCAGTTCTGGAATGAACTAATTGCCTGCTCTCCAAGTATTTCCACTATTCTGAAATCAATAAAAATGGTCCATTAATAAATGCCAGGCATCTAAAGAATAACAAGATATGGTATTTTTTAATAGTCTAAGCTAGGACACTTATTTGATAATAAACAACCCATTAAAGAATACTTGAAAAATCTGGACGTTACCATATTTAAATGAATGTAAACTATAGAGTTGAGCTATGGAGAAATATTCTTGCGAAATTCGTGAAAATGTACTAATTAATCCCAAAGTTTGAGACACACATGCACACAAAAACAGTTAGTATTGTATAATGATCTTATAAGTATCACTTACTTTAGGAAAGAAAGTTAAATATCACAAAAATCAAGAATTACCTGACAGAAGAATCACTATCAGATTTTTGTATAATATATTAAGAGAACGTTTTGTTCAACTATACTTTTCGAAACATAAGTAGTGTGTCCTTAAATAACATATTCACATAAACGATCTACAAAATATTTCTTACATAGTTCAAAGTCAAAGAAACTGAAATGCCACGCTCTTAGCATTTCCTATTACGGTAGAGCATCAATTATCCGAATTAATTGGGACCAGGATTATTCGGTAAATCACAACAGTTCGAATAATCAAATACAGGTAACTCTCGTATAACACTGTTTCGTTCTAACACGATTAGAAAATACTTCGAATAGTGTGAGAAATTCGTGAAACCAATTATTCGCACTAATCGAGGCCTACCTCTATTATTTTGAACCATATTTTTTTTGCCCATACACTGTGGGATCCTCATACAATATGCCCAAAGCAATTTCAAGTCAAAATGTTAACATTTTTAATTAAATAATTAATTAATTTTGCATGTTAAATCTAATATCTAAAACTGAATTTTTAAATTTAAAAACGGTTTTCAAATTTTATAAATTTATCCAAGAAAAAAAAAAAACAAACAATTTTTAAACCCAGTTTTCAAAAACCAACAAACTCCAGTTGGAAAATTAGGAAGTTTTATAATACTGTAAATCTCATTCTAGTTAAGCTTAATTGCTTGTGTATTCTATTTGGATTATATGAATAAAGCATTCAATTTTCTTATTGAATAGTTAACGAGCAATTCTCTAAATATAATGACTAAGAATTAATGAAATTTTGATTTTTTGGCAGAGATTGACTATTAAAGAAATGTTTGGAAAACATTTGCTACAATTGTATGGAATTTCAGCTGACAAAGCATATGCCATAGTTAACAAATATTCAACTCCAGCTAGGTAAGATGCTACATTTTGTTTTTTTAATGTGCAATTTAAATTATTTGTAATAATTTTTTTGCTATGACAGATTAATAGAAGCTTACCACAAGTGTAGTAGTCAGGCAGAAAAAGAATCTCTCTTATCTGAAATTAGATATGGAAAAAATAATAGGTGAGTTAGTGAGTTTTTCTATCACAAATTATTATTTCCATGAAATAGGGAAAAATATATATTCTTATTTTACAGGAGAATTGGCCCCATGCTTAGTAAAACTATCTACCAACTCTATTCTATAGAAAGGTTTAAATAAATTTCTTTAGCTCAAAATGATTTACTTATTTTAGTTGTGCAGAAAAAATTGTTGTATCAAAAATATTTTTATAATTTATTTTGTATGTAAATTTTATATTTGTATTAACTACATTTAAAATATTTTTGCCTTTATTTTCCTTAAATATTTAGGAAAATACTCTCTCTCTTGCTAATTAAAAATAATCACTTTTTATAATTATTTATCAGTAAATTTTCATCTTTCTCTTATGTATTTTGACAAATAATTTAATCAGATAGATAATTATCATTTCAAACTATAAAACAGTTTTTTCAAATCTTTTCTTAATCTATGATACTCAGAGTATATTGGAAGATCATGACTCTGATAAACATAAACTTATTTTTGTAAATATTTATTTTCTATAAAGTGTAAAATAGCATTGGTTCTCTCATTTTATGTCCCTTTCCAATCACAAATTAATGTCAAGCAGTTTACACTTAGTAACAACTAATATAAACTATTACACTTCTGGGTGGAGATGACTATCAAATAAAAAATAGGATTCTGAGAGCTGACCTAGACTATCCCAAAAAAATCTACCATCTGGAAGATCTGGGTGGATCTGGTCCATGATGGACTTTAATTAATCTGCTTTTCATATTCTGAATAGATTTGGTAAGAATAACAAACTGGCAATTGGTCTGATTTCTCTCAAGGAAAAACTTGGCTTTCTTCCAAGAAGATCTAGCATTTCAATTCCACAGAAAATCTTCATTAGGGGTTTGAATCCTTGCATCAATTTGTCTTATACAATCTAGTTGACTCCAATAATTATCTAATTATTTATTAAATGAAGGAATCGTTCCAGTCTCATAGTTGAACTTGGAATGGCTCCTTCACTTAAATAATTATTGGAAAGTGGAATTTGAAAAAACCAGCAGGTTGTTTCACTTGTCTAATATTCTTTCCCTTTTTTTAATTGCTACATCAAATTTTATGCAATATTAAATTTATTGTTTTATAAAGAACATCTTATCTATTAAAAGTTTAATATAGATTTACCCTGATTTATGACATTGATTTCCAAGATTTCACTAATTTGAATAAATCAATACAGTGGATTCCGCTTAATTGGGACAAATCTCAAAGAATTCTATATATATAGTAGATTCCAGTTAATTGGGTCAAATCTCAAAGAACAGAACACCAAACTAAGCCACCGGTTAATTGAATTTTAGCGCCTGTTGCTTTTTTGGGCCAAATCTCAAAGAACAGAAACCAAATTATACAAAATTTAAACGCTTAATTGGGACAGTAGCAGAAAAGGAATTTTCAATGTTTGATATATTTTAGGGATTTTTCAAAAGTATGGACAACATACATACACTAATCTTTGCCAAGATGTCAAGAAAGGATTTTACACACATACACTAATCTTTGCCAAGATGTCAAGAAAGGATTTTATACTCAAATTTTGATATATTTTAGGGATTTTTCCAAAGTATGGCTACACATACATATTTAATCTTTGCCAAGATGTCAAGAAAGGATTTTACATTCAAGTAAAATTATGAAATTTTTAATTTTTGAAATATAGGGATTTTTCGAAAATATGGCAACACATACATGCACTAATCTTTTCAGAAATGTCAAGAAAAGATTTTGCACTCAAGTAAAATTGCTTGGCTGAATAAAATTAAAAGCCTTTACCACTCCAAGTAAAAAATTGCTTGGCTGAATAAAATTAAAAGCCAGCCATTTAATACAAGCTGTCGTAGACCTTGGCTGAATAAAATAAAAGCCACCATTTAATACAAGCCATCGTAAACTCGCTGAAATAAACCAAAATCTACTTAGAACGTGTCTCCTACAAAAGAAAATCAACTGCGTAAGGAGTGGGCATTACAGAAAGAAATTCAAGGAACATCGATAAGAAAAGCGTGATGGAAAGGATCCAGAAATCGAAGAAGCATTAGATCAATGGATTTCTATAGTTAGCGGGTGAGGAGTGAATATCAGTGGCCCAGTATT
This sequence comes from Olivierus martensii, assembly GCA_000484575.1. Taxonomy (NCBI): domain Eukaryota; kingdom Metazoa; phylum Arthropoda; class Arachnida; order Scorpiones; family Buthidae; genus Olivierus; species Olivierus martensii. Next base: position 37,613 of record AYEL01075165.1, on the reverse strand, counting down.
GAAGACTGAGATTGGGTAAAAAACTAATAATTAGGTATCTATTTTAATAAATCATTAAAATAGCTAACTATACCTAATTATTTTTTTACCTGTTATTTATTTACCTACGAATTACATATTTAATTTTAGAATTTATTTTTACTTTGTTTAATTGGGACAAAATGGCTTGGTCCAACATGTCCCAATTAAGCAGAATCCACTGTATATGAAAATTTAAATATTATTCCATGTTTATGATAGACATCTATAGAGCAAAAATTTCAAAGTTGACTAAAGAGCACATTACTGACACGAAGAAATACATAAAATATACTTTCAACATCAGAGGTATCACACAACTGTTATTCACATATAAAAGTTTTCAAATTTTAAAATGTTTAACAAATATTTGTAATTTAGATTACATGATTTAATATTTAAAGAAATAAGCAATGTATTCATGAAATTAATTATAAAATATAATTTTTTTTTTAAATTTAAATCTAAATTTAGGCATTCTGGCACACAATTATTTAAAAATACATGATGATAATTTTTTAATCAATATTATAAATTAACATTATTTTTTTCATTTAATATACTTTTATGTTATGATTTCTTTATTTTATGCACAAAGAAATACTCAACAAGCTTATAATAAAAAGATCATTGATATTATATCATTAGAATTTAAATTTTCTTAGTAAATTATCATTATTATAGTATTTCTCTTGCAAAGAATACTTTCTGAAATTGCCCCAGGATGAATCTGTAGAGACAGCACCATGGAAACAAATCAACAGTTTGTGTATCCTCAACTTTGGTGTGGACATTATATAAAGAGAACAATATCATAAAAAAACTGATTCCAGATGATAATTATATCAATCAGAGCAGTGGTATTCATAGCATCGGTGTCATCCCTTCTCCCTCAATATTATATAAAATGCTTGGTCATTAGAAAGTATGGGTTTAAGAGTTCATAGGGGATATTTGTTAGAAACTAAACATTAAAAGTTGTACATACATATACTAGATATTTTAGTGCTTGTTTTGTGTCATATTTAAGTGATTCTCAATTGAAAATTCATTTCAATGATATTAGGTATTAAATATAGTAGAACATTTTTGTCCATAGAAAAATTTGTTGAATTGGAAAACTAAAACATAAATTCTATCGAATGAGATGGATATTTTCTTATGAGATCTTTATAGCAACTTAATATAAATTTTGGTTCATTAATCATCACAAACTTAAATACAGTAAACTCCCATATAATACTCTTCCCCTATAATGTGACTAGTGCTTGATTTATAAATAAATAATTATAAATATAATATAAATAATATCACGTATTATGTATATTTATTTATTTAAACTATATAAATAATACGTGGTTCCCTATTCACTAATCATTCTGATCTGTCATTCGTATTGATTGATATAATACAAAACTATGCATTATATCATATCAATCAAAACTATTCGTTTTGATTGATATGATACAATACTACTGAAAGTAGTATAGTAAATTATAGTAGATTGGTTGTTGTCATTATATGTATGTTATAAGTGAGTTTACTATGGATTTTGGGATAATGAGGAAGAATAATAAGATAAGTAATCATTATTGCAGTGTACCACAATACAAGAGCAAACAATCAGTGACAATTTTTTTACATTGATTCCCGAAAAATATCAAATTACAAAAAGAATGGTTACATTCATTGAAGTTTGGAAAGAAAACACCAAAGAGCACTTTTATTTTTTCTCTGTATTTTCTTAAGACTGATTATATTTTATCAAGTAATAAAGGTTGTATTAATACAAATAAATAACATCTAGTTATAAATCTAAGAAAGGTTAACTATTAGCTGTAACTCAACTGTTAATCCATGTTTACCATTTTAGTAGTAAAGAAAATGTCCTTCCTCCAGTTTCAGGTTTTACCAAACCAATAAAATCTTTAGCTGTACAAATGACAATTCTTTATTCTTACTTATATTTAAAATTTGTTTATAAACAATTATTAAAAGCATGCAATTGAGTTTTGTTTTCTTTGTAGATATTAAAAGTTGAATGAGTACATGAATTTCTCTGAAATTTCTTATTAATTGCATTTATTTACAATTATTTAAATTAATAATTCAAATAAATCAATTATTGAGAGGTACCTTTATTTATGGAAGTACAGTATGTTGGATATTTCTAACTTTGCCAGCTACAATGTTATCTGATGATTTAATAATTAATTACTAAATAATAGTATAATTGTGGGAAAGGTCAAATTGAAAACAGGAATAATTGTCTTTTCAAATTTTTTCCATTAGCATCTCTTATTTAAAAATTAATAGGAAGTTAAATTATAATAATACTGTATTAGAATAACTATAAATTTTCTATTAATGTAACTATAAACATATAATACTTCCATATTTAATCTTATTCATTCTGCTTAATTCCACCGAAAACAAATTTTATTCACAATATGATCATGAGTCTTGTTTTGAAACTAAGCATGATTATTATTATTTTTTTTTTTTTTCTTATTGAAAAAATAATCAAATAATAAGCCCAGACAAATAAATAGGAAGTCATACTGATAAATTTTAAATTTTTTTTTTTTAAATAATTAAAATATATAACAAAATTTAACTTTGTTGATGAATATCGCTAAAATAACACGGTACTTCTACAACACGGTTTTTACTTAACACATTTAGAAAATTACATTTACTTCCCTACAACACAAAACATTTAACCACAAAATGCATTTTAGAAGTTACTAAATCGTTCGGAGGAGAAGGTTTTGTGGATATGGCTGTTTAAAACCTTCAAGATTTATTAGTGGAAGAAATTGGCGAACGCGGATTTGATAGAAAAATGGCATCCGAAGTAAATCAAATCGATTCTGAAGATAACAGCACCGATGAAGATTTTTAAATTAATAATTTTTTACACTAAAAAAATTGCAGGAAGGCCTAATAGCTAGAATCATTTTTCTTGAATGCAGACCCTTCGGCTGAAAGAAGCCGAAAATTCAAAAGAGATATGGCAAAATTGCTTATACCCATATCGTGAAATTTACGACGATCATGTAAATGATAAGCAAACAAACCAAAATTACAGATTTTGTAAAGAGAACAGAAGATACACACAAACTTTAAATGCAAAAAAAAGTTCAGAAAGTGAAGTTGTTGTTAAAAAGAAAAACGTTCTCGTTTCAACTGAACAGCGACAAGGAAACCTTATAATTATTAAATAAATGTTACATAGGCTGTATTCTTTTTTTCTTTATATTTCGTGTTATTAAGAAACTTAATTTTTATTAAGTTTCTTATGTGGAATTAAAGAAAGTTAATTTGTTTTTAATTGGTTTTAGAACGTAATTCCCGTTTTTACATCGGCTCCAAGTCTTGTATAACACGGTTTCACACAACACGATATTTTTTAGGAACCTATCTACCGTGTTATACGAGTTACCTGTATAGTATACGTGAAAATATGAATTTATACAAAAAAAAAGTGTAATTAGGCCTACAATTAAATTATAATACACAAAATTATTATATTATAATTTCAAGTATGAAGTATTATAAAAAATAATTAATTTAGGAAATGGTTTGCTTGCAAATAATAACCAAAACGTCTACAAAATAACTAAAACCAGCATTTGATTTTTAATACTTACAATGACAAATTTAGATTACTGTATTTATTGTATGCGTATTTATATGCTATACTGCATACATCTTCGAATAAATAATCAAAAACGAATGATTAAGAAACAGGAACAATACAGGAAGCAGGAATAAAATGATTAAGAAGCAGGAAGCGTAGCAATCAGTTTGCTAAAAATAGATAATTGTAGAGATAATTTTATTTTTGAACAAAAATAATTTCGGATAATCGATGCTCTAATATATTTTAGTCAGTGCATACTTGATATTGATCGCAAATCATTCATGCATAAGACTGTAAAAATCGTATATAGGATTACCATATATGAATAATTTCGGATAATCGATGCTCTAATATATTTTAGTCAGTGCATACTTGATATTGATCACAAATCATTCATGCATAAGACGGTAAAAATCGTATATAGGATTACCATATAAGTGCTTGAAAGATGATATATAGAAACAATAGCCTTCGATAAAAATCTTTTCCTTCGTAATTATTTTATTAATTCATGAGGGAAATTATACAGGGTGATTCAAAAGGTTGGAGAAAAATTGAAGGAGCATGTAGAGGAAGCAATTCTAAGCAAAAGTTCTTAGGCTCATTTTTTGATTTAGGGTTTCGTTAAAAACATATAGCGAAACCCTACCTGAAACTTTTGTGACGTCATTTTCTCTAGGTGTTGAAACCTGTGTAAAATGCCGAAAGTAAGCCAAGCCGCAACCATTTTTAGACCGGTTTTACTATTAAGAGTCTCATAATAGATCTATGAAGTACTCTTAAGGTTGGCAACATTTATTATGCAAAGGTTACATCCGAACGGATACAATCCACGCAACAATTTTTCAAAAGTTGTTCAAACTGCCGACCACCACATTCAGTGCAAACATAACATGGTCGAACGAAATTCTGGGTCAATCTCTCAAAATCCCCGGCATTCCACGTGCACGTCAGATACGTCACAAAACTTTCAGGTGTTATAATTTTTTAGCGAAGCCCTAAATCAGAAAATGACCCTAAGAACTTTTGCCTCCTATACATGCTCCTTCAATTTTTCCCCAACCTTTTGAATCACTCTGTATAAAAGCAAGATAAATAATGTATACTGTATAAAGATATTAATATAGGGTGGTTACAAAATAACTGACCTTACAGCTCACTGAAGTGGATCCTAATCAACATATGAAACTAAAACCTGGTATATGTGTTAATCAGACGATCGAAGTTGTGATTTCCAATGAAAAACAAAACAGTTCAAATTTCAACATCAAGCAAAAATGCTTGATGTTCTTCATGGATGAAAAATACATTCAGAAATGCAGCATTACAATAAGAAGAAGACTTTATTATTCAAAAATCAGTTACAGAACTTAAATCGATTATTTGCTAGATACGTAACACTGCGTGATCAATGTTCTCTCGAAGCATTTCCTGTGGAATATCTGCGACATGCCAATTTATGCATGCCTTCAGGTCAGCCACACATCGTACTCCTCCCTGATAAGATTCGAACTTTCCAGCCAGAAATCACAGGGATTCAAGTCTGGAAATTCTAAAGGGATTCTAAAAACTCTGGAGATTCGAGCGACCATTGATCACGCAGTATTACGTATTCAGCATGTAATCGATTTAGATTGCGCACATATTGAAGTTTCTGTAACTGCTTTTTGAATAATAAAGGTATTATTATTTTAATGCTGCATTTCTGAATGTATTTTTCATCCGTAAAGCGCCATACTTTTCCTGGTAATGAAAATTTAAACTATTTTATTTTCATCGGAAATCGGGAATCCATGGTCTAATTAGCATATATAATAGGTTTTAGTATCATATGTTGATTAGAACCTGCTCTAGTGAGCTGTTTGTAGGGTCATTTTATAATCATTCTGTGTCAATATTTTATTAGAACTAGCTTGCTTATAAAATTTTTAATCATCATTAAAATGTAAATTTTTCAATTATTATAATTTGTTATTTGTTTTGAATTTTGCATGCTTTATATTTTAAATGTTTCTATACTCCGTATATTATAAATTCTCTATTACGTCGGTTTTTTTGTTAATAGAAAAAAATAAAAGTCTATTAAAGGCTAGGTCTCACAGGTGTAAAACGCATGTAAATACGTCGGTGTATCGATGCTGATGATGTCACTTCCTGTATGCTAGACGCTGCGTCTTTACGCCGAAGTTCATTCTTGTTCAACTTTCTACGCTGCGTACAAGAGTATGCTGACCACATAAAAATGAATAAAATAATGATTAAAATATGCAAAATAATTTATAGAATCATTTAGAAGCTTTAAAATGTTGTTACCGACGCTACATCTTATTTATAGGGGGGCTTAGGACGTTTTTTAAAGAGTTTATTCGATTTACGTCGCGAGTCTTGGAACGAATTAACGACGTAAAGTGAGGTATGACTGTATATTTTTATAGTTCTCTGAATCTTTTAAAGTCTTCTGAACTTTTAAATAAACGTTATATAAAATGTATATCATTATATATCAGATTATAATATTTTTTTGACGTATATAAAACATAAATACTGTATTGAATTTAAACTTGTCTTTTTGGATATTCTGAAGTAAAACAAACGATGTAAAGAGCAAACAAATTTAGTTTTGAACGAGAACAGATTCGAACATTTCTAATTTAAAGATGAAGATTATTGATCAGGGGACAGTTTTGATACCACTCACATTGAAGAAATTAGAAAACTACATTAATTCGATTTAAATTATGATCAAATACAAATTTCCATACCATTCTTAACAAGTCAACTTTATCAATTCGAACTGCCAATCATCTAAAATCTGATGATATCTATGTACTTAATATAGATAAAGGTGGATTTATACTTCAGCTCATGTAGTATATCATTTTAGTCATTTATTAAAATGTTTTATGAAAAATATATTGATATATTATCATTGATAGTTTTATAAAAAAATATAAGCATAATGTAAATAATTTAATTTTCTCTCTGTAATTATTTTTATTCAGCTGAATTAAGAATAATTACTTTTGTTGTCGATAGTAGATAATGAAAATATTTTGAATGCAGTAAATTTTTCTATTAAAGATTTTTTATTGTAATGCAGGAAATATTCCTAGTTTTCCATGCTACTTATAACAGAGTGTAATCCTGACATTAGTGACATGGAAATGAGAAAATGGAAGAAATACTCTTCCAGACCTCACTTAAGAAGTATTGCAAAGTAGGAAAGGGATATTGCGCTACTTTAATATAAAGAAATGATATTCTATTTATTCAGAATATTAAAAGTTTTTATGAATAATTGAATATATATACATATATTTCTTGAATACTGCACACATTATATTTTACGATTTATTAATTGCAATTATCTACAAGAAATTTAAAATATGAGATTCTAAAATTAATTGCATTATATTTTGAAGTTAAACAAAATTAAGAGAATGTTATTTATTCAAATTATAATCAGTGAGGCAAATGCACTATATAGCCATTGAGAAACTACTGAGTCGTCTTATTATATGAAAAATTTTGCTCTTATCTGTGACATTATAAGTCCATTGAGATGTCTTTCATGTTGGAAAAAATTCCATTGAGATGTCTTTCATGTTTGGTGTATGAAAAAAATTCTGTCTGCGTGTGATTATTCAGCAAAATCTTGATCTACATGCATATCAAAATATGGATAAGGTCCTGTATCTATCCACAAGATGAAATTTTTGATTCTCATTTCATGTTGCTCTTTTTTTGCAGAACAATACAAGATCGAATCTTTTTGATAACATCTAACATTCTGACAGAATGTCATTACACTTCTTGTAGGGAAACACAATATCTTGATTTGGAATGGCCGCAATCAGCTCTAATTTAATCTGAATAAACATCTCTGGAATGTAGCCACAGAATTGCATCATATAGAAGAGATTCGTGAATGAATGAAGTTAAACTTCTCGGGAATACTTCAGACATTATTGATAGCCTTTTATCTTGTTTTCAAGCTAAGATCGATGTTACAAATACTATATATTATACTAAAAATTCTGATCATCAACATTTTCTTCATTTATGTTTTTTTCTAATCTTCTGTTAATGTTTGGATGTAAATAGAATAATAATTTCGTTTTTTAATCATATCTACCTGGAAATTTTATTGCCTAAACATTAACTGTATTCCAATTCATTTACTATAGTCTCATTCAGTATTGTGTGTTCATATTTTCACATTTTTCGATACAGTATTCATATCCTTAATTCATTGTATGCATGTTTCCCTGCCGTTATTTGTACGCGTAGGATATATACAAATTGAAAACATTCATAAAAACAAACACTTTTCCATGGAGAAATGCGAGCCCTAATATGGAGAAAATTTTTTATGCGGAACTTTTTTCACTTATCCACATAGACAAGTGATATGGATGAAAGCCAATCTCTGTACTCAGAAAAAGGGCGAATAGCTCTGAATTCAACACAGCATCAAGATTTATAACAACACGAGGGGAGGCCAAAAAGTTCTTATCTTCACCATGATGTATTTGTGATACATATTGTAATTATAAACAATGATAGGTTACTGTCTTGCTATTACGCATGCCTTGTTTCTTTTGTCAGGTCCTGTTTAAGGCTACGTTTCTAAACTCAACGTTTTGTTTAAAGCGCTTGCAACGATAAAAGTCGACGTTTTACCTCGTTTTGGAACAGTTTGTTGAATTCGTTGAAAAATGGCGTCAAAAGTAGTCTATCTATAGCTTCCATACTACTTAGCGAACTAAATACTATTCCAGCTTTTCTATAAGAAATATGATGACATGATTATTCATTTATAAGCATTTTATGAAAATAAAAAAAGAAATAATAAATTTTTTTTTCTCTTTTCATTTTCATATAATATTTAGAAGTGAATAAATTTAAATTTACTCATTATCCTTAGTAGTAGTAGTAGTAGTAGTAGTAGCAGTAAAGGGAGGAGCCTACTCAGCCTAATTATCCTTAGTAGTAGTAGTAGTAGTAGTAGTAGTAGTAGTAGTAGCAGTAAACGGAGGAACCTACTCAGCCCTAGCACCGCGAACAACAATGGTCTATTGTGCACCCCCAATCAGATCATCCCAGAAAAAGACCCGTCTTTAAAACAAACGACAGTATTTTCCTCAATGGGACAGTAGCAAGTCCTCCGGAACAAGAAAATACATCCCCAAGAGATCACGCCTAAGCCACGAAAGGGCCACACTTTCACACAAAATATGAAGAGGAGTTTCCTCCTCATACTGACATCTTCTATACATAGGGCTATCAATAAGCCTAATCAAGTGAATATGTCTTCTAAGATGACAGTGCCCTGTAAGAAACCCTATAACAATCCTAATTTCATGTTTATTCAGGGGACATCTTCTACACATAGGGCTATCAATAAGCCTAATCAAGTGAATATGTCTTCTAAGATGGCAGTGCCCTGTAAGAAACCCTATAACAATCTTAATTTCATGTTTATTCAGGGAAGCAACTCTTTAGTTCGATGAACAGAGCAACCCAAAATGAGAGCCTTCGCCTGCCTAAGACCAGAGATAGTCCTCCAGAAAGTGAGATGCTGGGCAGCCAGCCAGCCTTGACAACCCGCCCAAAGACACCCGAACCAATGCCCAGGACAGGCTCAGGTACAAAAAAGTTTTTCTTTTTATTTTCATATAATGCTTATAAGTGAATAAATTTAAATTTACCCATTATCCTTATAAAATATAAATAATTTTTTATAATTTAAATTATATCATTCATCGCTATACTGATGTATCCTGCAAAGAACATTTTCGTCATTCAAGATCATCGGTGCAGATATCTTGTTTTTTATTTTTCTTAAAATGGTATATACTTAATAAAAATTTAATGTAAAGTCCGCATATCGGTTAATATACCACATTTAAATCACAACATGAAAAATCATATTTAATATAAATTTTAATTGTAGTTACACTGTAAATATTTTATGTATAAAAAATAAATTATTGCGCTTTATATAAAAATATAAACGCGTTTCTTTAATGAAAAACTTTGCTGACGCCATTTTAAATATCCCCCTAGCGTCATTCACCGAAGAAAAACTTCGATGAGTCCGATGCACGAACTGGTTTAAAACGTTTTATCTTCAACGCTTGTTGAGTTTAGGAACGTACGGTAACTGGAATTAGAATCGCGATAGTAGGTGTCATTCTGACAAAATTAAACATCGAGCAGTGATACGGTTCTTTCATCTTCGTGGGAAACTGCACAAACAATTCACGAAGAGATGACAGTTGTGTATAGCGAGAAATATCCATCATATGAGACTGTGAAACCATGGAAACGGGAATTGAAATATGGTTGCAGCCTAATCCAAGAGAAGGCTGTTCAGCCAGGTTATCTTGTTTGTATTTTAGGATAAGAAAGATGCCGTATTTAGAGATTACTTTCAAAAAGGGTCGACAATAACGGAAGCTTACTACAGGAACTTGTTTACAAAAGTTACGGAATAGTAACGAGGGGGAAAAAAACGTGGTTTGCAATGCTGTTAGCTTACAATGCATCTATAAATTGAGCTCCCACAGTCACTCTTATAATATGACTATAAAACTTTGCACCATCCATATATTCTCTCGATTTAGCATCTTCAGACTTCTTGCTTGGAAATAAGAAAAAATATCTATGGGGAAGATGTTTCTTTGATGATGAGCAGGTCGATACTGCTGTGGAGAGCTAGTTTGTCTCCAAATCTGCCGACTTCTATAAAGATGGGATTAAACAACTGTTCTACAGGTGAGAGAAGTGTGTGGCTCTAGGAGGTGGATATGTAGAGAAGGAAGACGTTGAAGGACTAAATTTTAGATTCCTATCACATCCGCATCATGATGATGGTAAGAACTTTTTGGCTTCCCCTCGTAATATAGTGATGATTTCACTGTTTTAATTAAAGCACTCCTTTAACTTTTCCAATAGTATTGGCTACTTCTGGACAAACTAAAATATTACTTTTGTATTAATGGAAAATCGGTAGAAAAAATTTCTAATATACAAAACAACAGTCAACAAATATCGAAAACTTTCTGATATATTTATATCTTGACTGAAAGTTTAAGAAAAACATATAAAATAGCTTATAAAAATATTCTGTATCACTCCACAAATTCTATAAAAAATTTTTTTAAATTCATAATTAAATGATTTAAAAAAAGTGAATATTAAATTTTTACTGGTTTCTTTTACAAAAAAAATGATTTGAAAAGACATATTGGCTGTGTTCCATATGATACAAAAGGACTAATCACTAGCATTGTTACTTGCTATTACGAGTATTGTAGTTGAATCATGTTTTATGTCAGAGCAATTATGTCGCAACTGAGAATTGAAGAGATGTGAAACATCACTTAATTATAATTATGTTTTAGTCACTGAATGTTTAAATTTATACTTATATAAACTTGCTATTACCACATACAAGTCTAACAACTATAACTTACAAAATTTATTCTCTGCACAACACATCGATGCGTACAAATTATAAAAAGTTATGCGAATCTCGTAGCTAGTGATATTTAATAATCACAAAGCTGTTCATTAAAGAAAACATTAATTTGTTAAGAATTTAAATATTTCAAAATTTTCTACGAATTTATTTTTTATAAGAAATAAAGTATTAATAAAGAAGCAAGTATCATCAGAAAGCGCCATCATTAATCCTTCAAAAGCAGCTTTACTCTTCTGTTTGAGTAAAATGTGCACGCAAATCTGAATTAAATCAATAGTTCCTAACGTATAAAAATTAATTAACATTGCCTAACATTATTTATAGAGCAATTAAAATGTTCTTGAATGGGAATATCCATAAAAGAACGAAACTATAATTATTCATTCACTTTTTCAGCAAACAAAATTTTCCTGTGAAAATATTGACGTGTAAACCAATCTAATAGATGATAACGAATGGATGATTATTTACAGTAATTGCTGTACCCCGTGCCAAAATAAAATTGAAAGAATTTTAAATGGGGCAGCAAAAATTACATTTTTGGAAAATTGCTAGCAATAAATGAAGCGTCGACCAATAAACTTCAGACTCTTTCTAATATAGTACTGTATTTAATATTGCTCGAGCACGAAAAGATTTTCGTGTGAATATATATAAACCGTGCGTTTCGGCTAGTTAAATCGATACATTGAATCAGAGTGAAAGTAAATAAAAGTACCTATGAATATCGTCAGTAATCCCAAAATCCCAAGCATCAACTTTAGCGCTTCAAGAAAGAAACCTGTTTCTTGATTTATAATATGAATATCGTTCTCGCTGCTAGAATTACGTATACTCACGGAACTCGTTTGCTCGGAAAACATCTGGAACCTTTTTTTTTCGTAAGGTATTTCCAACTACTAAAGTGCACTCTATGGATTTAACCGAAACATTCGTTAATTTTTTATCTTAAATTTTTATACAGTTTAATTCGAGAAATATTTTCTGTCATAAAATAATTTTAGCAATTAATTAAATTATAAATTTTTTTGGCTGAAAATTTGGCGAATTTCAATTGGCAACACTTACGAATATACCTGTTACATCGATGGTTATAATAATGAGCCAAGCAATGAGTTATAATAATCTTAAATTAGTTATATATTTTATTTCGTAGTTTTTAAGTGTTTTTTTTTTTATATATTTGTTTTCGGCAAGATTCTGCTTCTCACGGAATCCGACAGTTTTGCATAATATTTTTAGTCATGTTATAAGTAGTAAATCGGTATATAAATCAATCGCGAAAACGGAACAGATAAATACTTTTACATATAGCTACTTATCACAAAGAAGTATCGCTATCTGTGCGCGACGCCATCTTGAAAGAGACAATGTTGCGCGACTCTTTCAAGAAGTAAAATTATACGAATTCGTGTTATAGGAGAGCACATCATACAGGTATTTACTGTAATACATCTTGAAGGTGTCGCCCAAGAATTATATTTAAACTCCTTCTCAAGAATATTTTCAAGATGATATAATTATACATCGTAATGCAAAAATATATTATAAATTAATGTATATATAATATATAAATCTATAAATTGCATATGTAACTTATGGATTTCAGCATAAAATCATAACCCACATAATCGTAAGAACAATTCCGGCGATTTTTGGCTTTCAAAACAAGGTGTAAAACCATAGCAGGTTTTCGTCATTACGATGATGGTCACGTGACGTTTTACTTCTCGTTCAATATGGCAGCGGTACATGGTTCATTTACCAATTCTGAAGTAAATTTTTCGAATTATCTTCTAATCGGTGCCGCTTTCGTCCATGATTCTATTATAATTTTTGATCAGTTTGATGAGATCTATCGAATGGTATCACATTTGGCAATTCCGTGAAAAGCAGAATCCAGCCTTGTTTTTTTCTATTCTGCACAAGCTGTTAAGCTTATGCAGAATAGAAAACTGGGATTTAAATAAATTCAATCGTAATTAATGGTACATGACGAAAACAACGACATTAAGAACTCCGCCATCTTAATAATATAAATACTTTGGGTTTACTTCACAAATTGAAAATCTACAAAATTCTTCTTATTTATTGAAAATATTAACAAAAAAAATAACTTGACAAAAATTTTTTTTAAATCAATTTATGATATATAATTGATGAGATCTATCGAATGGTATCACATTTGGCAATTCCGTGAAAAGCAGAATCCAGCCTTGTTTTTTTCTATTCTGCACAAGCTGTTAAGCTTATGCAGAATAGAAAACTGGGATTTAAATAAATTCAATCGTAATTAATGGTACATGACGAAAACAACGACATTAAGAACTCCGCCATCTTAATAATATAAATACTTTGGGTTTACTTCACAAATTGAAAATCTACAAAATTCTTTTTATTTATTGAAAATATTAACAAAAAAAAATAATTTGACAAAAATTTTTTTTAAATCAATTTATGATGTATGAGTTACGCTCCATAATATTTTAATGGAAGATTTTCATTAAATGTTACACAAAGTTTTAAATTAATTAACTTTCAAATTATTTTATTTTAGTTGATAATTATTAAATAATTATTGAAACATATGCAATAAAGAATCAATTGTGACTAGATAGAGGCCATTTTACATTAATGAGATTTTTTTAACTTGAAAAATCTTTTATCAAAATGCATCATTCAGTGTTTGAATTGGTCTGTTGAGTCGAGCTGAGTGAACTTTGACTTTTATGATGATTGTATAAGAAATTCTCAATTCAAGAATTTCTCTCATTTCTTACGAATCGAAAGTAGTTTTTTTTCCCCTTTCGATTTTGTATCCATTTTGTTTTGCCATAATGTGTTTTATATATATTATAGGCATTAGAATTAAGTTATTTGACACTCAATCACTCATACAGAATATTTTTTTACAAGTATCTTTAATGCTAACTCCTTTACTATAATATCAGTGGCGATTCGTGGACCTTTCAGGGTAGTGCCAGGTTAACGAAATTATTTAGATTAACGTTAGAAAACGGAATTTTAACTTAAATAATAAACCAAACGTATCTAATTTTCGCATAGTTTATTTGTTTACAATGTTAATCAGCAAAGTTGTAAAGAATACCAAAAATCAGCGCTTCTCAAACTTTTCCACATGGCGACCCCTTTTACCCCGAGAAAATATTTTCGCGATCCTGGGTATGTATCTTTAATGCTAACTCCTTTACTATAATATCAGTGGCGATTCGTGGACCTTTCAGGATAGTGCCAGGTTAAAGAAGTTATTTAGATTACCGTTAGAAAACGGAATTTTAACTTAAATAATAAACCAAACGTATCTAATTTTCGCATAGTTTATTTGTTTACAATGTTAATCAGCAAAGTTGTAAAGAATACCAAAAATCAGCGCTTCTCAAACTTTTCCACATGGCGACCCCTTTTACCCCGAGAAAATATTTTCGCGATCCTGGGTGTATAGAGGTATATAAACTAGGAATACGAATTAAAACATTTGTTAAAATTTTTGCTACCGCCAAAGTTTGTTACGCGACCCACACTTTGAGAAGCACTGCCATAAATGATAGGTTCTAACTATGTAATTATTCCTAGTATCGATAACTTAGTAAAGTGGACAATAATGAAAACTGAAGAAAATTTTTAAGATGCATTTAGAATAAAAACAAATGCAATAAATAAAGAAAATCTAATTTTTCTTCGAGTTTTAACGAAGAAAACTGTTCGCTAACAGGTTGCTTACTTTGTTCGTTATGGAATCAAAACTTAAAAAAACCAACGTGATAATTACGAATAATTAAAACAATAAAAAATATAAATCGAAAAGATTATGATAGTGATGCGTATATTCCCGTACATAGTTAAATAGTTATACTGGACAGGGGTCTATGCCTCAATGCTCTATAAACTCATCATCGATATATATACATGGATAGACTGCTCAATACTAGTGATGGGATAAAGCCAGTATGGGATTACGTGGTATAATAGTGTATATTGGGGTATTACATAATTTTTATTAATTATTTGGATCTGGTCATCATATTTACTAACATAAATAGGATAAGTCTGGCTACCAAAACAAAGTCGGTTTGCTATATCGTCGACTTTACGACATTGCTAAGTGAGCCCACCAGTGGGACGGCTTCATTTGTTGCTAGTATAGAGCAGTCTATCCATATTTATATACAGTAAGATCCCGTTTAACGCGGGGGATACGTTCCAGAAACACCAAGTGCTAAATAAAACAGCGTTAAACGAGGTCATCTTAACACGTAAAATAATCGGATAGATGAAACAGGGCAGTAAATAAAAAATATACGCATCATTTTTTTTTTATTTTGTAACATATATTATTATTATTATTATCACTGTCTGCTCTATAAACTCATCATCGATATATATACATGGATAGACTGCTCAATACTAGTGATGGTATAAAGCCAGTATGGGATTACGTGGTATAATAGTGTATATTGGGGTACTACATACTTTTTATTAATTATTTGGATCTGGTCATCATATTTACTAACATAAATAGGATAAGTCTGGCTACCAAAACAAAGTCGGGGTATTACATAATTTTTATTAATTATTTGGATCTGGTCATCATATTTACTAACATAAATATGTCTGGCTACCAAAACAAAGTCAGTTTGCTATATCGTCGACTTTACGACATTGCTAAGTGAGCCCACCAGTGGGACGGCTTCATTTGTTGCTAGTATAGAGCAGTCTATCCATATTTATATACAGTAAGATCCCGTTTAACGCGGGGGATACGTTCCAGAAACACCAAGTGCTAAATAAAACAGCGTTAAACGAGGTCATCTTAACACGTAAAATAATCGGATAGATGAAACAGGGCAGTAAATAAAAAATATACGCATCATTTTTTTTTATTTTGTAACATATATTATTATTATTATTATTATCATCACTGTCTTACATTAATTATAGATATCTTTTATTGTTAATATTGATTTGTATTCATAAATCATTCATGAAAAAATTCTTAAAATTAGAAATTAAAATGTTTTAAGAACAAAAAGCAGTAATAAGATTGCAGTAAGCTATAAACAACGAAAAAATATGGATGAAAGAAAAATTGTTCTAACTTCAACGAACTGTAGTTCGAAGTAGCAGAGTAAGCCACCTTGATCGTATCGAACTATAGTTCGAAGTGGCACCATTCGGGTTAAAACTAAATGGAATAATTGTTATTTTTATTACTGTAAAATAACGTTGATGAACTGTGAACAAAGCAACCTTCGTGATATCAAATGCACTGAGAGACTGTACAGGAGTATCAAAGCAACAGATTCATTGTGGTTTCGGATTTATGTGAGTATGATGGATTCGAAAAAGCGCGCCAAAGTGAATCAATAAAAAATATATAGAATTCGAAAAAACCGCGTTATGTCGAAATAGCGTTAAGCGGGGTCTTACTGTATATCGATGAAACTCACAGATATTCCACAAGTACGCCAACTAGCAGTTATAGTATGAATTACTATGTTTAATATCTTGCACTATTTATCTGGGGCTGGCCCCAAATATGATAAAATATTTGATACTTGGCCTGAAATATGATATTTATTATTTTTCGTGAAAAACTATATTTTTTGCGGGAAATTATAACAATAATTTATCAAAAATAAATATATTAATTTGTTAATCAAGATGCTTTTTGTTAGTAATTTGATTTATTTGATAAAATTATTGATGGGACTCGGATTCTCCTGCTCCTAATGACAAGTCACCTCTGAACAAAATTATATATTGTACTGTATCGGTTAATTGCTATCACCACTATCGAAAATATGGATGAAACAAGCTACAAGAGGATGCGCAAAGATGAAGCTTACGTTACTTTACTGCTTTCGATCGATAAATACAGGTAATATATGAACCTAATGCCCAGTTACATCTATTTTTCTATATAGTATTTGAAATTATTATTAATTTAATTCGTTCAAACTAATATCCAACGGTAAATTTGTATATTTTCTAGCAATAGATGGCGACTCCTATTTGAATCGGTGCCAAAACAAAGCCACCATAAAAAATCTATGATACGGTTAATCTTTTTAATGCAAGACATAAAATACTGCGTGAGGAAAAATTTTATGAAGTTTTATATTTAAGAAGAGGAATAAAAGAAGCCCTCTCCATTTAGATAGACACGACTGATTTCGTGTACGGTTAAGATCGATACAAATGTCATAAAATAATGACGGTGGTTATTATTTTATAAAAAGAATCATAACAAAACTCTTTTAACCAATATATTAATATATTCTACGTTATGTTATTGTGGAATCCCTAATGACGGAAAAAAATTCATTTATTTTATTGCCAATAAAAATCGATTGACACAAATGAATTTGTATAAACATACGAATGAAGGCATTGCAATGTTTGCAATAAGATAAAAAGCTGTATCTTCATATACTGTATATATAAAGGGTTTCTTAAAAGTTGCTATCTATCTCGAAAACTAATGCGGAAAACGGGATTAAGACACAAAATAGCTTTATTTCAAAGTGCCACACAAAAGTAGGGATGTTCAGTGAGAAAAACACACATGGCGACCGTCAGTATCTCTACAGAGCTCAAAACCATGCAGCATTCGTCGAAATTTCATCTCTAATTCACGGATAGCCTGGTCTGTTGGATGGCTAGTTAATTTTGTTAAGCCGCTATATCCTCATGGGATATTCTGTATCTGGCGGCTGCCACTTAAGCCGTGGTCACACTGTGCAATTGTTCGCCGCGCATGCGATTGCAACAGCGATGGCTCTTCCAACAAATTGGTAAACACCCTCCGAATAGCGCGGACTTCAACCGTGCTTGAAAACAAGAAAGTTTGTTTTCTCGGCGATACGGTTGCAACTCGCACCAATGAAAAGCGAGGAAATTTTTGACACGTGTCCAAGATGGCGGTTACATGGAATTCGACCGTAGAGTCAAATTTTATTGAATTATTACAACAACATAGTTGTTTGTGGGACTTAAATTCCGTGTTTATCGAAAAAAAGATATAAAAAAATCATGCTTGGCGTAAAATAAGCGAAGTTCTTAAAATTATAGTTTTATTCTTCTTAATCCTGTTTTAATTCCACTCATATCACTAACTCTAGGTAGTAGATAACTAAAATAATTATTAAAACTGAATTAATGTTGCTATATTGCACAGTTAAACGCTAACCTTAGAAACAACAGTTAAATAACAAATCCGCCTTGACTATAACTTCATTGGATGATTTTATCGTGCTCTCATTGGCTGACTATGCATTGCGTCGCAAGCTACATTTCCCAGTGTGACCACTATTTGGCGATTGCAACTCGTTGCCGTTGCTGTTGCAGCCGCGCGCGCGACGAAAAATTGAACAGTGTGACCACAGCTTTAGAGAACCCAAACCCATGATGGGGTCAACCGGATGGTTGAAGGATGGGGTTCAACGAGCTGGCTCCCATCACAGGCTGGCCAGCACCCATGATGGGGTCAACCAGATTGTTGAAGGATGGGGTTCAACAGGCCGGGCCCGGACCCCTCCTGAAAAACTGGAGGTATGGGACCCGGATCCTCCAAGGTGATAAGCCACAGCTTTATCATGCGGCTATCCGGCCGATTGGTCTGTTGGATCTACCTTTCTAATTTCTGTGTATTTTATGAGATCACACAAGATCAAAGGCATGCCTTTGATCTTGTGTGTTGCCACCAACACTCGTTCTTCCGTGGTCAATCCTGCATGACTTTGACCATAGAAGAACAAGTCTTCTCTGTGACACAAAAGTGGGGATGGTCAGTGAACAGTCTTCACATGACGGGGACCATGTGAAGACTGTTCACTTGGTCCCCATTTTAAAGTAAGTGCCATTTTTTTATGGCACTTACTTTAAAATAAAGTTATTTTGCTGTCTTAACCCCATTTTCCTGTATTCCCATTAGTTTTCGAGATAGATAGTAACTTTTGAGACATACACATACTCTCTCTCTCTCTCTCTCTATATATATATATATATATATATATAGCAATATATTATATACATATAATATATAAATGCTTAAAAAATTCTTTCTGTATCCAAATTAATTTTACATTCGGATAAAAAGAATTCCTGAATGAAGGATCCGTTAATACGCTAGTAATCCTCTTCTAACAGGATACAGAAAGAATTTTAAGTTTTTTTTTTTAGTAAGAAGTCTTGTTTAATTTCAAATTTAATAATATCTGTTCACTTTTTTATGGAGCACTCCTAGAAAGCCATTATTATTATTAAAATTATTGACTACAATATTATAATTTATTCTTCCAGCGATGATAATTTTTTTTGTAAATTATTTAGACTGCATTTACATGATTTAAATTATTGATTATTTCATAAAAATTAAAAAAAACATATATGCTAACAGTTTTCTATCTCATGCTGAACATAGTGACAATTTAATAGATATAAATAAAGAAACCGTTAAATAAAACTGATATTTCTAAATACGATTAAGATATGCACTTCTCGATAATTTCAGAGTTAATGTCATCATTTAATTCAATCTGGCATCGAACGGTCTTGAAATATTTATTTTTTAAACGCATCAGAGAAATGGTCTTCTATCATTAATCATCTACGGCAGACTGTCCGAACTTCATTAATATCATTTCGAATTCTGCAATATTAAAATGCAGAATTACTAAATTTTTGCCAGATAACAGATGACCGACTCCTTTTAAATTATGCAGTTAATGTGTGCTGCGAATATTCGTATTAAAAAAAAAAAGCAGATTAAATAAAGCAGACTACGCTAATCTTAAAAAAAAAAAATAGATTTAACGATATAAAAATTTATAAAACACCCATTAAAAATAATAATTTTTTCATATTTTTTACGTTATACAAAAATCTGAAAGTTGATTATTTAGATATATCGGATCTGCAATGGTGAGAAAATTATAAATTTTCCTCAAAATTTATACACAATAAAGGATGGGCGGAAAATCCCTTTACACAGGATTGTCCCATAATTTGTTTGCCTTACCTTCATACAACTGAACAGGGCCGGATTTACCAATAGGCCACGTCCTAGGGGCCCCTAAACTATCAATCAGTTTTCAATTTTTATGAACTTTTAATAATTAAAAATGGATTTTTATTAAAGTGCTAGATAAAAAGTAAAATTCTAAAGGTTCCTTATAAGTTATAAGGAGACTTTAAAATTAGACGTAGCTGATTTGAATTTTTAGGGGCTCCAAAGCCTTGCTCGTCCTAGGGCCCCCAAAAATGCAAATCCGGCTCTGCAACTGGATAAAGTAACTTTATATTATTAAAGTGTAGAGGGACTTTCCGCCCACCCTGTAGGGTGCAAGAAAAATAATAAAAATTTAACAATTTTCCGTGCATTTATGACTTTATTACATATATGATATGATTTTAAATTAATTAATAGGATAATAGTCATAATTATATGAACATTTTATAAGTAGATGAAACTATACATTTGCCATTTCTCGGTAAGTTTAACTCTATTTTTTATTCGATTTTATAGATTTTAATTAATTTAAATAATAGATTTTTTTTTAATTTTCGCTAGGTATCAAAGAAATTTATTTATTTAAATTCAGAAAAAAATAAATGTTCCCTTCGATAATAAATAATCGATCAAAGAAGTGATAGTATTGGAATGTTCACAAGCAGGAAAAAAAATAAATTAGTTATGATTTCAGTTAAATTTAAACAAACTTTTTAACAGAATATGATCAATTTTTATATAAAATTAAATAAAAAAGATTTTAAAAATTGTCCATCCTCCCAATTCTGACGTCATTGGGTGTATATGTTTCGCGTGTCTAGAATTCAGAGACTAAATTCCGCATTTGACCCGGAATTCTACTTTGGTATACTTCGAAAAATAATTTGATTTTGTAGCCATTAAAAATCTTAAAAATTTTATTTTTTTCTTCGATTAGAAAATTTTGGTAATTAGCAATTCGGTTTTTAATCGAATGCGATCTTTAAAAAAATGATTTTAGTACTGAGAAACTAATATCTGTAATGAAACGATATGTATGAAGCATATTATGATTTTATATATTTAAAACAATAATAGTTTAGAAACTTAATAGGATAATTCAGGGCCGGCTCAACATACTATCGAGAGGAGCGCCCCCTTGAGGCGCTGGCGCATTTTGTGTTTTGTAATTATTATTGTAGTAAGACAATTATTTTTTTACACGTAATTTAAACTTTGAGCCTCCTCAAGTCGGGGCCACAACAAAAATTTTTCCTCGGAGAGCTAAAAGCTGGTTCCCAACCATTCTTTTGGCCATGCCCCATCTAAGCATCTCTAAAACCCGATGCCCCCTGTGACATATAATTTTTATTATTCAAAAAGTGAACTATTCACATGGAGAAAGCCTAAAATGCTATTAACTTGGTCTAAACAGTCTTTCAAAACATGGCATTCATGAAACAGAAAAATAAAACAGGAAGAAATCACTAAAAATTGTTAAAAATAATAATAATATAAATTAATATGAAAAAAAACAGTAAATAAAGTTTTACAACCGCCATATATATTCTGATTTTAATTTTAAAAATATTTATATGTCACAATATATATTTATATACTGTATATATTGCCCCTAAAACCAAAAGAAATGAAAAAAATTCATTGTCAATAACTCATTCTCGAATTGCCCCCCCTTAAAAATCAAATTGCTCCCTTGTGGGGCGTGCGCCCCACGTTAGGAAACACTGCTCTAGAGCCAATACTGGGCTAATTCTAATAAAAAAAATGACTTAGGTAACTTATAAAGTCATTTAAAACTTCATTTAAAAGTTTAATAAATTAATTTTAGTATAGATCAAGAGATTTAGTAAATCTGAGATTTTACGGTTCTAGAATTTTTTTATTGAAAAAGTACACGACTGCATAATCGAAAATTTTGAAATCCGAATGCTTCAGAATATGAAATTTGTAGAGAAGTTAGTCGGAGGGAATATGACCTTTATCTTCTTAGCGAAAATTCAAAACTATACTCAGAAACCAATCAAAATCGACTTAAGATAACTCAAAATTTTCGAATATATATATATGAATCATTTCACAAAACTTTAAAATTTTTATGTAAAATATTAAAAAAAAATGTTCACAGTTTTATATATTCAAATTAAGAAAAGGAATCAAAATTAAGCTTTAAAATATCAAATTTAGTCAACAGAAAATAGATGAAATATATTAGGTGTTATATATAATTTAAAATGAAAGATATTATTCATTTTGACCAAAAAAAGTTTGAGACATAATTCAATATTATCATTTCCTGTCTACTCAGATTATTACATTCGGTCTGATACAAGAATTTCGAATTTTATTTCAAAGGAAACGTTTTCAACCATTTCTACTGGCCATTTTCAGCTATATAATAAGCTATTATATTGCTGAAAACGATCAGTAGAAATGATAGAAACGTTTCTTTTGAAATAAAATTTGAAACTTATATTGGACTGAATGTGATAATTAGATTAAATTTAAACGTAGATAAGACTATTTCTTTCCCTTTTATTTGATAAAATTTTATTTTCAGTTACATACCTTGTTTTTAAATCTTTTCAATTTATGTAATTTTCGACTTTACGTCTGTAAAACACAGACGGAAAGTCGAAAATGATGTAAATTGAACATAAATAGGAAAAAAAAATAAGTCTACTAAAAGCTGGGTCTCACAGGCATAATACGCGATTAAATACGCCAGTATATCGATGCTGATGGTGTCACTTTCGCTATATGGTAGACGCTGCGTCTTTACGCCGAAGTAGTTGACTTTTGTTCAACTTTCTACGCCGCGTACAAGAGTACATTGACCATTCGTCCAATCGGGATATGAGTTGGTTGTTGATATTTTGCTGAAACCATAAATGTCACGCATTCATGCAGTTCTTTTAGATTTTGAATTTTGTGAATGCAAAACCATTTTGCTGAAACCATAAATGTCACGCATTCATGCAGTTCTTTTAGATTTTGAATTTTGCATTCACAAAATTCAAAATCACATGACATTAGATAAATTTATGAAGTCATCGATAAATAAAATAATTAGTAAGTTTCGCTAGCCATGTTGAATCAGCCAACTTCAAATGACGTCACAATAATTTCCAATAGTTAAACGATGTCGTTTATTTATGTCGCGTCGTATGCTTTCTGTTTGAATATCGGTATGCGTTTAGTGCGCGACGCATTTACGTCAGCGTATTGACGCCATGTTTTACGCCTGTAAGACCCAGCCTTAACGTCAATTTATGCAACTTTACGTTGTATCAGTCAACGAATATAATAAAAACTCATAAGTTTATAAAAAAATTTTTAAAAATCACATAAAAACCGATAAAATGTGTAAATCACATAAAAATGTTAAAATGTTAAAATTTGCAAAATAATTTATAAAATTATGTAAAAGCTTAAAAATGTTATTAGTGACATTATGGGGTTATTTATAGAGTCTACATTGTATTTTAAGGATTTTTTCGACTTAAGTCGCGAGTCTTGGAACGAATTAACGACATAAGGCGAGGTATGACTGTATATACTTAGATATTTTTATGCTCTTCGTTTAAATTTCTTTCGTTTACTGTTTTATAAGGCTATTTTATCTAAAAACTAATTAATTAATAGAAATTAAAAACAATTAAACTGAGAACTTATTAACATAGTGAATACATTACTTAAGAAATCACGAATATTACGTACAGATCGATATTAAATGGGAAGAATAATAAGATAAAATAAGAAGAATAATGAGATTCTAATTCTTATCTGTAAATTACGAATGATGAATCAGAAAATATAACTGATAAAATTATTATTTTTTTCTGAAAACAATGAGATTATTGGCAGCGATAAAATTGTCACGCTGTCATCTCGGATATGATAAATGCAATTGGATGATACTTGACATATCAATTATCTTTCGAGCCATAAATAATATTTTATTTATTATCCAAATATTAAATCGGAAATTAACCTATTATGACAATTTGATTCTTTGCCGATTCATCTAGCTGATGGAGGAGATGATAATACCGTTAAACTCATCGCATTATCTCGTATAACATTAGATTGAAATTTCGCGTTTATCGATAATCTGATGAGATCAATTGTAAATACATAATCCGTTCATTCATTAACAGAAAGCTCTGTTAGATGGAACCGAGAGTTAATATTATTCGACATTCTGTTTTTTTTTTTCTGTATTATTATAAACAAGAATTAACGAGGACGAGATGAAATGCAAAGTACAGTATATAGTAATCTATTGGAGCCATTTTTATCTTTGCATTTCTCTTAAGTTTATTTTATTTAAAAAATATTATCTCTAATGCCGCACAAAATATGTTCGTGATAAGTTATAACCGAATTTGTATCGTCTTATTACTATGGATGAGTTCGGAAAATGCTCCGTTGGAGAAGCTAACAAACAAATCACGTCACGATCCGTGGAGATGGCACCCGTGATTTTTTCGAACGGCTTCTCCAACCGTTCAACAAATTATGTTGTCTGGCCATTTCACATCATTATTTACCTTCTCCAGAGGTTCTATACCTTCTCGGAGCATTTTCTGAATTCACTCATAGTAATAAGTCGATTACTATGGAAGAGTTTAGAAAATGTTCCGAAAAGTTTCCACTGGAAAAGCTAAAGAATGATGTCACGATCCGTGGAGAACTCGAGACAACGTGATTTTTTGAACTGCTTGATCTTCAACCGTTCAACAAATCATGTTTTCTGGCCATGTCATGTCATTATTTACCTTCTCCAGAGGTTCTTTACCTTCTCGGAGCATTTTCTGAATTCACTCATAGTAATAAGTCGATTACTATGGAAGAGTTTAGAAAATGTTCCGAAAAGTTTCCACTGGAAAAGCTAAAGAATGATGTCACGATCCGTGGAGAACTCGAGACAACGTGATTTTTTGAACTGCTTGATCTTCAACCGTTCAACAAATCATGTTGTCTGGCCATATCACGTTATTATTTACCTTCTCCAGAAGTTCTTTACCTTCTCGGAGCATTTTCTGAACTCACTCATAGTAATAAGTCGATTACTATGGAAGAGTTTGGAAAATGCTCCGAAAAGTTTCCACTGGAGAAGCTAAAGAATGACGTCACGATCCGTGGAGATCGCGAGATAACGTGATTTTTTGAACTGCTTGATCTTCAACCGTTCAACAAATCATGTTGTCTGGCCATATCACGTCATTATTTACCTTCTCCAGAAGTTCTTTATCTTCTCCAGAAGTTCTTTACCTTCTCCAGAAGTTCTTTACCTTCTCGGAGCATTTTCTGAACTCACTCATAGTAATAAGTCGATTACTATGGAAGAGTTTGGAAAATGCTCCGAAAAGTTTCCACTGGAGAAGCTAAAGAATGACGTCACGATCCGTGGAGATCGCGAGATAACGTGATTTTTTGAACTGCTTGATCTTCCACCGTTCAACAAATCATGTTGTCTCGCCATGCAACGTCATTCTTTAGCTTCTCCAGCGGCGACTTCTCAGAGCATTTTCTGAACTCACCCGTAGCAATAAGACGATAGGTTATATTCTAATTTGTATCGTTTTATTACTATGGATGAGTTCAGAAAATGCTCCAAGAAGTCTCACCTGAAGAAGCTAAAGAATGACGTCACGACCGGTGGAGATGCCAGACAACGTGATATATTGAACGTCTAGGACCTGCAGCCGTACAACAAATCACGTTGCCTGGCCATGTGACGTCATTCTTTATTTTCTGTAGCGGAGACTTCTCGGAGCATTTTCTGAACTCACCCTCTAACAAACTCGTTTCTAAAAGCACTTTTGAAAAATCGATGCTGCTACATTTAAAATTTAATTAAGAAACAAAATTGCACTGATAATCAACACTGTGATAGCGTAAATAAAATAACAATTTATAATCTCGTCCAACTTTCAAATTATATAATTCAATTTTGAAAAGAAAAAAATGTGTTCATCTGCAGAAAATTTCTACTGGCGGTCTCGAAATAACTGCTACAATTTTAATGGCGATTAATCGCGCATAAGAGTAAGATAATTCCATTTATTTTATTAATTATCGTATTATAATTTAATTATTTCATCTTTTTATGTTCTGAAAATTTATACGAGTTCTGGAAATCAGACTGTAATGTTCAAGATAATACTGCATAAAAATATGTAATAAAATTATAAAAATTCACATAAACAAATCAAATTATAATATTATGTTAATTTAATTATATATTTTCTGTTTTTTAATAAAAATTAATGTAATTTCATTATTTGCACAAATTTTTCTTAGATTAGTTTCAGATTTATATAATAATGCTGTATATTTATTTTGCTTTTATTCAACTTAGAACCGTAGAAGACATCTTCACCTAACTGGGATTGTTGATAGTCCCAATGGTAGATGATGTCAGGGAGATGAAACTCCTGTTCACATTTTGTGTGATGTGTGGCCCTTTCAGGGCTAAGATATGATCTTCTTGGGTTGCATTCTCCTATACCAGAATATCTGTTTACAGTCCCATTGAAGAAGATACTGTCTTTCGTAATTAAGAAGGAATTTTTTAGGGGATGATCCTGTTGGAAGTGTACAATAGACTACTGATGGTCGCAGTGCTAGAGCTGTACAAAGCCCTCCTTTCTACAATACCATACAATAGATGGATTTGGATCCGAAATATGTTAGTTAACAGAATTATACTTTAATTAACAGATAATAATTGGCAGTGGCACAGCCGGGTGATGCAAGGGAGCAATTTGCATCCTCTGCTTATTAATATTTGTCGTCAGTATTATTATGTTACCAAGAAATAAATTATAAGTTTTGTGACGTCATTCATTGTTGTTCACTATGATTTGTTCAGTGATTACTATTTATATAATAGATTCGATTGATATAAATCAATCATGATCAATAAAATATATAACGCACAATTTTGTGCATTTTTGCATTTCATTTTTTTAATTATACCCCCTTTGCTAAAATATCTAGCGCAGATATTAGCAAAGGCGGTATAATTAAAAATAAGTGCAGAAAAACGAATTTATCGACGATTAGCATCTTAAATTAATTATTACACAATCACTTCACATCGAGACTTTGATGTCATTGCGATAGATATTGAGGGGTGCTTTGTTAAGAAATCAGGTAAGCATTGTTATCCCTACACTCCTAACATAATTATTAGAAAAAAAAAACAATAAGATGAAATTAAATTTTTCTAAATTCTATTTCTTCATTAGCTATATATATATTCCAATTAAATTCAATTGTCTAACCTCCTCCAACAGAGTTTAGCATAATTTTACGATGATGCGGATTGAATTTTATCATTCAGCTACTCCATCGGATGTTGAATTGAAGTCGTATTGATTTGAAAAAAAAAAATTCAATAATTTTGTTGCATTAGTTTAGAATGTTATTCGAATACAATAATGGCTAAAATATATTTCGTTTATTTAATCATAGCTCTTTATCAGAAGTCAAGTGGAATATACAAGGATGACTGTAAAAGAATTATTATTTATAACATTTATATAATTTCTATTAATTTTTTATTTATACATGCATTTTATATAAGTATGAAGAGTAAGGGTCCAGTAAGATAACTCTTCAAAATGATTTTTAAATGAAGAAAGACGTTCTTAATTGTTTTATAAGAAGACAACTAAAAAATAGCAAATTTTAAAGTCAAAATCATTAATAGTACTTGTTAACTGAACGATGAGTTAAATAGCTCATCTTTCAGTTAACAAGTACTAATAATGATTTAAGGAAATATTTGTATCAAAATTAAAAATATATAGAATATAAAGTTTTAAATTTTCTTTATGATAAACAGATCGAACAATATCTATTTTGCATCCTAGTAAATGATAACTAGTTTTAACATATTATTAAAGAATAATTATAAAAATTTTTTATATCAATATACAATAGCAGGGCCGCAGAGAAAAATTTCCGGGCCCTTGACAGGGTTCGGACCCCACTTAAAAAAGTGCATCACTTTGGTTTAATAAAAAAAGTCCACAGATCGAACAATATCTATTTTGCATCCTAGTAAATGATAACTAGTTTTAACATATTATCAAAGAAAAATTATAAAAATTTTTATATCAATATACAATAGAAGGGCCGCAGAGAAAAATTTCCGGGCCCTTGACAAGTCTGTGGCAGATCGAACAATATCTATTTTGCATCCTAGTAAATGATAACTAGTTTTAACATATTATTAAAGAATAATTATAAAAATTTTTTATATCAATATACAATAGCAGGGCCGCAGAGAAAAATTTCCGGGCCCTTGACAGGGTTCGGACCCCACTTAAAAAAGTGCATCACTTTGGTTTAATAAAAAAAAAAGTCATAAAAGGCAAATAAATTCAAAATTCCATACATTACATACTATGTTATATATAAAAAAAAGTTTATTTTGGTACGACTGCTTTAGGTGCTCTGTTGGCAACCTGCGAACTATCGAACACGTTATGTGACACTTCAGGCCCAAAGGTCGGGCTCTTTTTGATGCCGGACCCGTGACAAAAGTCACGGATGTCACTCCCTCTCGGCGGCTCTGTACAATAGTATAAACATTTTTTTATAATATTGATGCTATGTTTTTCTTGTCTACTTTATGAACACAGGGACTCTGAAATCTAACATTTTTTTTAATACAAAAATCAATTTCAAGGGTTGTTAGGTTAGGTTAGTTATATTACGCCGACATATCCTCATGGGATATTCTGTATCTGGCTAATATTGATGCTATGTTTTTCTTGTCTACTTTATGAACACAGGGACTCTGAAATCTAATATTTTTTTTTAATACAAAAATCAATTTCAAGGGTTGTTAGGTTAGGTTAATTATATTACGCCGACATATCCTCATGGGATATTCTGTATCTCGCGGCGGGCATCACAGGCTATTTCAAGGGTTGTCTTTCACATCTGTAAAGCTTTTAAAGATACAGTATGAGACCAGGGAATTGAACCCGTACCTTCAGGATGAAACATAGTACGCTTCTACCGTGGATATCTGCCTGATGGTCATAGCATTCCTCAGACTAAACCTTCCTGGAAAAGTCACTGGCAATTATCATCTGAGGAACACTATGACCATCGGACAGAAATCCACGGTAGAAGCATACTATGTTTCATCCTGAAGGATACGGGTTCAATTCCCGGATCTCATACTTTTTAAAAGCTTTACAGATGCGAAAGACAACACTTGAAATTGATTTCTGTATTAAAAAAAATGCATTTGGGGAAAAAAGTATGAGATTTCAGAGTCCCAGTATTCGTAGACAGGAAAATATAGTATAAACCTTTTTTTTATAATATTTATGATATTTTATATCGATATTATAAAAATTCATTACTCAGAATTAAACCCGAATCTTCCAGATGGAAAGCAAACTTTTTATTACACAGAAATTCATATGTCTACTTAAACAACAGTTTAAGTTAAAAAATGAAAAAGTTATTTCAATTAAATCTAATATATCTTCACCAACACTATATATCAGGGATGGCCAAACCTCTTGTCACTACGAGCTATATAACAGATTCTCAAATACTTGAGAGCCGCATCAGTTTTTTCGAGTAATCTTAACAATGGTTTCAAAAATTGTTTATTATATATTTCACATGCATTTTTTTCTATAGATGCATATTACTTTTTACAATAAATGAACAAATTACAACATTTTAAAATTAAATAGGTAATAAAATTTTTATGGTATGGAGCCACATTGAAGGCACCAAAGAGCCGCAATTTGGCCACCGTGGCTATATACTTTAACAAATCTCATGATTTCACGATTGGAAAGAACATCACCAACAATAAATTATTAGTTATTTTAGAGATCATTATGAGATTATAAAATCTGCAACGAATCAGCCATAGGGATGAATAAATCAACGAACCGAATCTGGTTCCTGCACGCCAAGATGTAATGGATATTAAAACCATCATCATCGACAACATGAATTTATAACAACCATCGATACAACTAACAAATGACGTGAATTTATAACATTGGACCTTGTAAATAATTAATCAGTTATAATTTATTCAATTCTATTATTGCTCTTTAGCTAGGTTAAGTTAAAATAAACCGAATCAAAGATACGAGATGGCAAACCAATTGAAAGCAAACACGCGATGGTGTCAGTCGATATGCTGAAGGTTTTTTCTGTTGTGATTTTTTTGTCAAAAGATGACACTACTTTCCAATCAGTGACGATCAATAACTGGTTATAACAATTCTGCCACAAGTTCACCACCCTTACGGAAGGATCAGCCGGATTGTAGAGGACGAGAGTTCAACAGGCAGGCACGGACCTCATGAATAATATTTCTAAGGAATGGGATTCGAGAATCGAATCCGGGACCTCTAGAATGAAAACTCAACAGCCGGATTGTAGAGGACGAGAGTTCAACAGGCAGGCACGGACCTCATGAATAATATTCCTAAGGAATGGGATTCGAGAATCGAATCCGGGACCTGTAGAATGAAAAATCGAAACATTTCCACACGGCCAATCCGGCCGATCTTCTCGTGTGGTTTTACACCACTTCCATACTATATATATATTAAGTGGCGAAGTATTTCCATGCCTAGTATGGGCCGCCCACATCCCTGATGAGGTCAGCCGGATCGATTGGTTCAATGAGCACTGAAAAAATCTGAAGATGTGAAAGCAGTGAATTAAACCCAGATCCTCCAGGATGGATGCACAGCACGTTTCCGAATGAAAAATCGAAACATTTCCACACGGCCAATCCGGCCGATCTTCTCGTGTGGTTTTATACCACTTCCATACTATATATATATTAAGTGGCGAGGTATTTTCATGCCTAGTATGGATGATTGGTTCCCTGATGAGGTCAGCCGGATCGATTGGTTCAATGAGCACTGAAAAAATCTGAAGATGTGAAAGCAGTGAATTAAACCCAGATCCTCCAGGATGGATGCACAGCACGTTTCCATCGTAGTCATACGGTTGACAAGTGCTGAAGGTTGAGGATCGATGGATATTAAACCTGAACCTGGATACCTGAATACCTAGATAAATGTAAATTTGAAAGCTAACGCTTTCAACAGCAGCACGTTTCCATCGTAGTCATACGGTTGACAAGTGCTGAAGGTTGAGGATCGATGGATCGGAACCTGAATACCTACATAAATGTAAATTTGAAAGCTAACGCTTTCAACAGACGCGGCACTGAAAACATTTCGGCATTCCACATAAAGGACCAATAATCGAACCCGGATATCATCGCAAAATCCAGGCGCGGCCCGTCAATTTCAGTCTTCTATAGTGCCTGCTGGATGGGCCGCGTAGTAAAGCATTCACTTATTACTTTGCAGGATCCGGGTTCATATCCGGTTTTGAAGAGGAATCCGAGCTCGGCTGTTGAACTCTATCCTTCAGTCTTCCGGTTGACTCCAAGAGTGTTGGCCAGCCTGTAGTATACTTTAAAAGTAGCTGTCGCCAGATATGGTATATCCATGAGCGATGTGGCGGCTTAACTTAACTAACTAACCTTAATCAGCTTTCTTAATACTGAACCACGAAATGTAGTGAAAGCACATCTAACAAAACGAAACGACATGAATCGGAAACTAAACAAATCCGAAAAACCAGAATTCTTATAAGATAATTCGGTTTTTTAAAATTTATAGATATCTATAAAATGAAGCATTTATACGCATATATATATAAAGTGATGATATATATATCATCATTTATAATTACTAAATTAAAATAAACAGAAAAAATATCAATATTTATAACATTTATGGAAAAAAAAATTTACTTTTTTCACAAATATTAGAAAGTTTCAAATCCGTTTTAATTTCTGAAATAATAAGTTCTCTCCTGTATTTTAAAATGATTTTACTTTATGCGAATATACTTTGTCTTGTCAAATATCACTCATCTATCTTTGTTGTAAACATTTTCCTTATAGTTTACGATGAGAAATAGAATTTTCTTATTTTAAATTCTATTTTTCGTTTGGTGTTACATCCAACACGTTTAATATTCAAACCATTGTTCTCTCCAGTTGCATCATAAATTCGTCGACGTATAAATAACCCGGAATTGACCCACTCCTACTTACACCTGCTACCGTGACTAAAATAATATATATCCTTATGTTTTATTCCATTTTATATATTTATATAGAAATCAACTTGAAATAACCAAAACATTAAAAGATTTAAATATTAATTAATGTAAAAAAAAAACGAAAATAATAATAGTAAGTTAGTAAGAATTGTTTTCACAAGCAAACTAGAAACAGAAACCGTAAATAATTTCTAACTATTGCGTACTTTGTAACATTATCTCTCTAAATATTTGACAAAAAAAAAGATTTCAAATTTATTTATGATAATCAGTCTTATTTTTCACATTTCATATATAATTCGTATAAAAATATCTGTATAAATTACGAGTTATATTTATGCAAATGGCAGAATAACTTCAATCTGAATATAAAATATGTTCCGATCCTATATTTATAACAGAATTATTTTATAAACAAGAATTATCAATAAAGATAATATGCATTGTTATTTGATCGATTCTTATCAATTTCGATTAATAAATCGAATGATATGATACTTCATCAATTTCGATTAATAACTCGAATACAAGTATCCCTCGCTGTACACGATCTCACTTTACGCTTTTTCGCTATAACACGATTTTAAAAAGTAAATTAATTTTTTAAATTTAAAAAAAAATTGTTTAAAAATTCTCATGTGGATGAACTGCTCGAGTACTACTCATCAGAGCTCAAATAATGAAGTGCTTCTGGAAATAGAAAACAACATGAATGATGAAAATCAGAAGCCCTTTGTTGTTGAGCCTATCAAACAACTTTCAACAAAACTAATGAATGAATTTTTTGAACATATTGACAGTGCTGTCAGACTAATTGAAGAAAATGATGAAACTAGAAGCACCAAAGATGCGAGAGAAATTCAGAATTCTTTGGGTTGCTACAAAGAACTTTATAGAGAAAGAGAGGAAGAGAATGCTGTCCGTCAGCCGAGTCACGACTGTTTTATTAAAAAAATTGAAGATCATCAGGATATCATCGCAGAGACTTCAAGAGAGTAAGAGAGAGATGATCCAGACTCACCAGACCCAGTCCATTCAACATTGAATTGAAGATTGTTAGAATTATATAGTGTTTAGTTATTTATGAATTGTATTAATTAAATTCATTCATCCAAATTCATTCATTAAAATTTGTGTGCTTTATTTATAAGTTTAAATAATTCATCTTAAAATTTGATCTTTTGTTCACAGGTGTAAAGTTTTCATTTTTTTTAAATCCTTCTAAAGAAACATATATCCCTATCTCACCCATGCTAAATTCAACTCACTTTACGCGATTATTTCATAGAATTAATTAATCGCGTAAAGCGAGGGACACCTGTATTATAATATTTAATTTCGATTAATAAATCGAATATTATAATATTTAATCAATTTTGATTAATAAATCGAATGTAATGATATTTAATCAATTTCGATGAATAAATTGAAATTGATTAGAAATAGAAAACAGCATGAATGATGAAACTCAGAAGCCCTTTGTTGATCTTTCGTTCGCGTAACACGATAATCATTAAAGTGAGTTGAATTTAGCATGGGTGAGATAGGAATAGGGGTTTCTTTAGAAGGATAAAAAAAATGAAAATTTTACACTTGTGAACAAAAGATCAAATTTTAACGAATCAATTATTTAAACTTATGAACAAAAAACACAAATTTTAATGAATGAATGGTTGGATGAATGAATTTAATTAATACAATTCATAAATAACTAAACACTATATAATTCTGACAATCTTGAATTCAATGTTGAATGGACTTGGTCTGGTAATATCAATTTCGATTAATAAATCGAATATTATAATATTTAATCAATTTCGATTAATCGAATATTATGATATTTAATCAATTTCGATTAATAAATCGAATGTTATGATATTTAAACTTCATATAAATTTTTAAAAGCATTCAACTTCCTTAAACTTTTGATTAATATGAATTATTTTGATTATCTGTACCAGACGGTAATAATGACTTTTGCTTTCTCTTATTCTTCGTGACAGACCGATAATTTAAAAGTTTAGACGATGGGCTCATTAAATTTTATGATTTTTTCAAATTTCGAGGTGCTATAATTATTTTTATTTAATGATCAATTCGAAAATTATACTAATTATGTATACAGTTGTATATGCGTACATCCTTTGTATATGTTAGCGAGTAAGTAACTGTAGAGTTATATCTGCGGATTTATATAATTTTAATCAAAGTTCACGGTTGTTTAAATATCAAAATATTTGAAAAATACACTTTTTTTTGTATAAAAATTTATTGCAAAGTGGCAGAA
Organism: Olivierus martensii; assembly: GCA_000484575.1. NCBI lineage: Eukaryota > Metazoa > Arthropoda > Arachnida > Scorpiones > Buthidae > Olivierus > Olivierus martensii. Next base: position 2,992 of record AYEL01075165.1, on the reverse strand, counting down.
AGCAAACATCGTAAAGTGAGAAACGAGAAACGGATGTTATGATCGATCGCTATATTTTTCCCCCTAAAGACTAACCGGACAGGTTGATAAATCGATTGGCAACATACACTATTATCAAACAATAATTTTTCGCATAACGATAATAGTAAACTTGTGAGCAATACCTCGGAATGTGATAAATTACCAACAGAAAACTGGAAAAAAATAAATAAATATCGCGTTTTCATATATAAAAAATAAAAGCTTCTTTCATTAATTAAAAGCCTATAAATGTAAACTTTTTAAATATTTTTTAATGATTTAATTAATTTTAAAAATAAACATGCGAAAATAAAAATTTTCGCTTTGTTTATTTTTACTTAACTCGGCACGGTTTATTTATGTTAATGAATTTTTTAAAAATATAAAATCTCATTTACATAAAAATAAAAATCTCGTAAAAATAGTGTAATAATTACATAATCTTCAATTTTAAGTGAACTTTTAATTATTAAATAATTTAAACTTCAATTTTAAGTGAACTTTTTTTTTTTAAATGGGAACTAATTAATTAAAAGATTAATTTTATAAAAAAATTATAATTTATCACACGTAAAATTTTTAGAATTTCCATCGATTAAGTGAATAATTTTATAATTCCAGATAGGAAAGAATGTTTTTAAAATGCCTCAATCTGGCTTTTATTACAAAATAATCCTATAAAATGTATCCTTTTTATCAAAATTTTTTCTCTTTTCTTAAGGTCGCAGGAGCATTTTTCATTATTATGAAGTGAATTTTAATGTTAATTTCATAAAGAAAAATTATTTTTTTTTTGTTAAGTTTCCTATAAGCTTTCACTGGGCATTACAGGAAAGTCTATCTTTTCGAGGATGAGGATCATTTACTAGAAGATTTTCTTCGCAGTAAGGCTCTAAAAATCCTTTTCCATCAATCTCCAGACTAGATTTTTTTTCTATTTAAGAGCTTAATTCGGAGACAATACTACAAGAGAAGTTCAAATATGGGAGCACTTTCTAATGTTTTTTTTTTCTTTTTTTTTTTAATAATCCTCTTTAGAATCTCTTTCTAACAAGCATTTTCTTCGTATAAGGATTCTATTGTAAGATAAAGGGTTTTCAATTCTACACTTTCTTTTTTTAGGTACCTTAATCAGTTTCTACGATCACAAACACAGATATTTTACTTATTAGAGTTCTAAATTATAAAAATAATATTAATTAAGAGATAAGTAAGATGCACTCAAATTCTGATTTTTGTTAAAAACAATAGATGCGTGTTAAAAGTCTCCATTTACAGATATGAAGTACTCGTTTAAAATGGGGAATACACCTACAAAAAAAATTAATTTATTGCCGTAAATAATCATTAATCAAGTTTTGATAATTCTTACTAAAAGGTAAATCGATTTTTTAACAATAAAAATTAATAATACTCGATAACTGATACGTTAATTATCATCATCATCTGCTTTAAGGATGTTTTGTATATAATTGGTTTGATGCAATAAAATAATTCTTGATAGAAATTCCCGTTCTAAGGTTTTCTAGCAAACTTTTATTATTGTTTTTTTTTATGGCACAAATGCAACCACACCCGTGTCTCATCTCCATGGAAACGATACCGTCAACGCGTTTACGAATATTCGAATTCTAAGAATATTAAAAATAAATAAATAAACAAACAAAAACAGAGGATTTTTAAAGCTGTTTAGCTGCTTTGTCGTGCTCACAAAGATCAAAACAGATAATTTCCTGATGCAATTCGATTGCATTAAAAAGAAAAAGTTTTTGCACCAAATAATACGCACTGTACTTAGATTAAAGAGAGCTACCCACCAATACATCCCTACGAGATCTTCTTCCCTTTTCTTCCATTGTTATAGCAAATGCACTCACACCATATTCACACAACCGGTTGAGTAAATGTTACAATAATGAACTTATGCGCATCTCCATCGACGCAATAGCCTACCACGTGACCGGCCAACATGCAGACATGACCAACAAACATGCGACAATAGATCTGCTATGAGTCACGTGAGAGAAAATCGGGGAAAATTGAACAGCCGGTCCCCTATCTTAATCCCCCCGAGAGCCAATGAAACGAATAAAAGTAAAATTGTTTGCCATCTTCCATTTACTCATCTCCTCCTAACGGCAATTTCTCTTTTTAATATTTTTTAAAAAATATCAAAAGATTTAAAAAAAGAAGATGAAGAAGGAAGATGCAGACTAATTTTGAATCAGTTTTTTTTTCCCAGTTACACATTTAACCAGATTGGCCGTGAGTCAGAGACTGCTAAATCACTCCCAGTCGTGTTGAATGATTACAAACTAAAATTATGACAACGAATATTCAACAGTGAAATAGAGCTCATCACAGGCTGGCCAACACCCATGATGGAGTCAACCGGATGGTTGAAGGACGGGTTCAACAAGCCGGGCTCGGACCCCTCCTGAAATACAGGAGGTGTGGGATCCGGATTTGAACCCGGATCCTCCAGGATGGCAAGCCACAGCTTTACCACGCGGCCATCCGGCCGCATAATAATTACATTATTACGGCGCCCTAAGGTTAAATTCATGCTTAGGTACTTTTCAATTTTTATACGGCCCGCTTCATCCCGAAGATTATCCGGCCCTTGGAAGAAAATAATTGCCCACCCGATTTACGCTGTGACTGCATAAATGATTTATAAATTAATACCTGCTACAGATACAAAAACATAAAGTACTTTACGTTAAGCATTAAAGGACTAACATAAAAGTACTTTAAGGTTGATTTCAGACACGTTTTTGGAATTTTCGTTAGTATTCGCCATCTAGTGGGAAATTTTATATCGTCGTAGGGAGGAAAATCACGTAACTTCGTAAAAATAAGTCGTAGCTTATTTAAGTTGATTGCATTCGATTCGGAATGATAAGATACATGTAAAATCGTTTAAAATATCCTATTATCTATAAAAGTTTTGCAGAAAATCATAAAAAAA